>JAIPMN010022906.1:0-11906 GCA_020650975.1 Apostichopus californicus
GTGTCTGATTGTCTGCGTGGCGGCGTGTCTGATTAGCTGCGTGTCTGATTGTCTTCGTGTCTGATTGTATGATTGGCCGCGTGTCTGATTGTCTGCGTGGCCGCGTGTCTGATTGTCTGTTGTCTCCTTGGCTGCGTGTATGATTTTCTGCGTGGCAGCGTGTCTGATTGTTTGCGTGGCAACGTGTCTTATTTTCTGCGTGGCGGCGTGTCTTATTGTCTGCGTGGCGGCGTGTCTGATTGGCTGCGTGGCTGCGTGTTATGATAAGTTGCGTGGCTCTGTGGCTGCGTGTCTGATTGTCTGCGTGTGTGATTGTATGATTGGCCGCGTGTCTGATTGTCTGGGGGCCGCGTGTCTGATTGTCTGCGTGGCGGCGTGTCTGATTGTTTGCGTGGCGGCGTGTCTGATTGGCTGCGTGTCTGATTGTCTTCGTGTCTAATTGTATGATTGGCCGCGTGTCTGATTGTCTGCGTGGCCGCGTGTCTGATTGTCTGCGTGTCTGCTTGGCTGTTATCTCCTTGGCTGCGTGTCTGATTGTCTGCGTGGCCGCGTGTCTGATTGTCTGCGTGTCTGATTGTCTGTTGTCTTCTTGGCTGCGTGTCTGATTTTCTGCGTGGCAGCGTGTCTGATTGTTTGCGTGGCAACGTGTCTTATTTTCTGCGTGACGGCGTGTCTTATTGTCTGCGTGGCGGCGTGTCTGATTGGCTGCGTGGCTGCGTGTTATGATTAGTTGCGTGGCAGCGTGTCTGAGTGGCTGCGTGTCTGATTGTCTGCGTGTCTGATTGTATGCTTGGCCGCGTGTCTGATTGTCTGGGGGCCGCGTGTCTGATTGTCTGCGTGGCGGGGTGTCTGATTGTCTGCGTGGCGGCGTGTCTGATTAGCTGCGTGTCTGATTGTCTTCGTGTCTGATTGTATGATTGGCCGCGTGTCTGATTGTCTGCGTGGCCGCGTGTCTGATTGTCTGAGTGTCTGATTGTCTGTTGTCTCCTTGGCTGCGTGTCTGATTGTCTGCGTGGCAGCGTGTCTGATTGTTTGCGTGGCAACGGGTCTTATTTTCTGCGTGGCGGCGTGTCTGATTGGCTGCCTGGCTGCGTGTTATGATTAGTTGCGTGGCTGCGTGTCTGAGTGGCTGCGTGTCTGATTGTCTGCGTGTCTGATTGGCCGGGTGTCTGATTGTCTGCGTGGCGGGGTGTCTGATTGTTTTCGTGGCGGCGTGTCTGATTAGCTGCGTGTCTGATTGTCTTCGTGTCTGATTGTATGATTGGCCGCGTGTCTGATTGTCTGCGTGGCCGCGTGTCTGATTGTCTGCGTGTCTTATTGTCTGTTTTCTCCTTGGCTGCGTGTCTGATTGTCTGCGTGGCGTCGTTTCTGATTGTCTGCGTGTCTGCTGTCTGATTGGCTGCGTGGCGGCGTGTCTAATTGTCAGCGTGGCCGCGTGTCTGATTGTTTGCGCGGTGGCGTGTATGATTGTCTGCGTGTCTGATTGTCTGTGTGGCGGCGTGTCTGATTTTCTGCGTGGCGGCGTTTCTGATTGTCTGCGTGTCTGCTGTCTGATTGGCTGCGTGGCGGCGTGTCTAATTGTCAGCGTGGCCGCGTGTCTGATTGTTTGCGCGGTGGCGTGTATGATTGGCTGCGTGTCTGATTGTCTGTGTGGCCGCGTGTCTGATTGTCTGTGTGGCCGCGTGTCTGATTGTCTGTGTGGCGGCGTGTCTGATTGTCTGCGTAGCGGCGTGTCTGATTGTCTGCGTGGCGGCGTGTCAGCATGGCGGCGTGTCTGATCGGATGCTTCTCTGACTTTCTGCGTGTCTGCTTTTCTGATTGTCTGCGTGTCTGCTTTTGCTGATTGTCTGCGTGTCTGCTTTTCTGATTGTCTGCATGTCTCAAGGTCTGCTTGTCTGCGCTTCTAAGCTTGTGATTGTTTGCCTGTCTGTTTCTCATTGTGTGATTGTCTGATTATCTGACTTTCTGCCTGTCGTGTGCATAATTGTCTCCGTGTCTAATTGTCTGCGTGTGTAATTGTCTGATTGTCTAATTGTGTGCATGTCTGACTATATGCGTTGTGTGATTGTGTGCGCTTCTGATTGTTGGACTGACTACTTATCTGACTGTTTGACTATATGAGTGTCTGACTTTCTGCGTATATATACTTTGAAAGTCTGCGTGTCTAATTGTATGCGTGCCTGATTGTCTGACTGGTTGCGTTTCTTATTGTTTGACTGTCTGTGTGTCTGCGTGTCTGGTTGTCTGTCTGATTGTTTGTGTGCATCATTGTCTCATTGGCCTGCTTGTCTGATTGTCTGCGCATCTGATTGTCTAGTTGTCTGATTGGCTAATTTTCTGCGCGTCTAATTGATCTGATTGATCATTTCATACAGCTTATAAAGAAGAATAAATTGTTACGTGTGAATGAGGTACGTAGGTGTGAATACAGTGTTGCGTTGCGAATCAGCTTCCAACTGTAAAAGGTTTACAAATCCATATACATGCTAGACTGTCTAGGTACTAGAGATGCGTACGAGACCGGAACAAGACCAAACGGACGAACACCCGATGTGTAAGGTATTAATGGAACTAACTCCTCGCCATGTCCTACGGGACGAAAAGAGGGCATGGGCAGGGCCTCGGGGGGAAGTTCCCCAGGCGCTCAACCATGATTTCTTTTCTTTCTTTTTTCTTTTGCCATTAAATGTACACATGTACATATATAATATACATATATAATATAAATATAAAATATACATATATCATATACATATAATGTAATAAATAAACTCGGATATCGAAATAAGGAATAATAATATATTACACTCACATATACGGTATCTCAAGATGAAAGGCGGCCATTCCCACTTCGGTTTCAATCAACCATCACTCAACATTCAAATGAAGCGTCATATTTTGAAAACTGGTTTGTTGTTCTCATGCGCGACCATTCCCAACTGAAGCTTACAAGATGTTACTTTCACTTTGGATATGCTAATTGAAATTCTATGAATAATTCATTTTATGGGGAAATCGCAATAGGATAGCTGTGTGGGAGTTTGAACAAAAAAGTATTCGGATCGTTTGTAATTTTAATTAGTTTATAACGGCATAATATTACCCCAGTTTTATACAAATATGCTTAAGTTGATGTTTCCTGATTTTAAACAGGAGACCTTCTGGTTACATGTAAAGCAACTCTCTTTAAATGGAAAGTATCGTGACACACTCATAATAATGGCACAAGAGAGAGAGAGAGAGATAGAGAGAGAGAGAAAAAAACCTTTTTCAATTTTCCGTTCAAGTAAGCGAAATCATAAGCAAGATATCAGCACACATGTGAATTGTTTTGTGACGTCAGTATTTCGTGTCGATGCTTAAATCTTGTTAACAAAAAAAGAACAGACTATTTTATAAACCTCATCAAAATTCTTGATGTCACAAATTTAAATCTCGCATGTATACATATATATCCATACTGCTTTTAATAAAGCTACCGTTAATTGGCTTCTTCATGCAGGTCAGTTTTAAAACGTCGCTATGCGATCCTAGTTTGCAGAATTTACCGTCATGTGTATTCACACCTCTGGCTCTTCCCAGTTCTATATAGATCTACGTATGTAAAGTACATCTTAACTTCTCTGCACATTAAAGGACCAAAACAGCAAAAACGTAACAGATGGTGTAAAAGCCTTACGGAGTCACTGATCCACAAACTCCATCCCGAGTAGTCGGCCATCCGAAGCTGATGAATTATTCGGGAAAAGGTTTCACCGAGCTATGTATGGGCGTCATTCGATCAGTAGTAAGAAATAAGAACAGCAGTAACACGCCAACCAACCTCTAGATTATTGAAAAAAAAGCCTATACAGAAACCTCTCGGGAATTATGAAGAGTTAGCTTTCTCCTCTATATATCATCTGTGTTGACGGTTGTATATGAATAATGCTTATTACGCTTTGTATATGATCCTCGGAGAGAGAGAAAAAATGAGTAAGTTTCTGACATTTTCCTGATGAAAACGATAAAATGAACAAATACGGTGTGTGTTGTTTTTGTAGTATACAAAGACGAGGTTATATAAGACTAGTCTGGAATATTAAACCAAACGTTTCAGAATAATTCCTTCTGTTACTGATTAAAAGGAGCTTAGATGTATCTGTTGGCCTAGTATGGCTTCTTCTTTCTTTCTCAACTACGGTAGATCATGTATTCAAGCATTAAGACGGGATATAGTGGACAGTTTACCGGTTAGAGGGAGGTAAAGTTTGCTATATTGCACTGTCAGATAGAAACAGAGCAGACATGCCTCAGAATCTCAATACCACTGATGCGCTTCTTGTACTTCGATGCTCCCTGTATCAGTTCAGAAGACAGGGATTGCAAAATATTGTAAGTGGAAGTTCTCTATATAGGCATGTTTCTGAACATAATTTGTTATGTACAGAGTATAAGTTGCAAAAGTAGTTAGAAATACTGCAGAATAACTTTGTTACGTACGGACGAAATTTGCAAGATAAATCCTACTTTATGTACCTTCAAGTTAAGCCCTACCAAACAGAACTTAGTTTAACGAACACTTCCTGCCCACTGGCAGAAAATCCTTGAAACTTGATTTCACAATTGCATTATATATTGCGTGGCGTGCCACTGTCAAGCAACATATTTTCTTTTCAAGATAGCAAAACATGCTGGTTGGACTATTTGTAGCTACATGATCAAATCAAATGTTTACTGCCTGTGGGTAAGGAATCATGTAAATCACTTGGGGGTTAGCGACGTATCACTGTCACATTAGCACATTTCGTTACATGATTGTACCTCTCTATAACATTCAGATGTATAACATCCTTTGTGTAATCTCTTTATTAGCTTTTAGAAGAGCATTTTAAAAAGTCTGCAGAAACTATTTTAGGGACGGTTACTGCAAGACTGTGATTGACATTAAGATGTAACCTTAGATGAGATGAGATGTAAACGTAGATGTTTCATGCTCTAAAATAAGTCAAAAACGCCTCATAATTTGTGTCTGAAATGTGTAACTTTTGTTAGCAAATGCCATGCAGTACAAAGTGACAAATTCCAAACGAAATTCCCAAGACATGCGGCAGCGTAAAACCATGTTGCCGTCCAGCATTACAATATCTTGCTACGAATAGTAGACGTATTGAGATAAATACAATATAAATTAATAATGAGAAATTAAAAATAATCAGCGTCTTGTTGAAATAATTCCAAAACAGAGTACTCAAGAGTTTACATGAAAATTGGTACCAAAACATGTTTTCAGTCCCCTTTTGTTTTTGCTTTATGCAAAATAAAAATACTACCTTTTTAATACATCTTGTAAGTTTAAATTTTTAATTCTCAACAAAATCTGAGTACTCAGAATATTAAAGAGACTTCCTCCTTAATCAACATATTAATATATGAAAGCAAAACAAAAATTGTCTTACAAGTATACAAAGTTATTCACCGTTATGTATTAAATGAACGCCTACATAGAAAAATTAAAATGGCATATACATCCTATGCAAAGAGATCTTCAAATCCCCCCAGTTTTGGTTATTTTGGAATGAAGCATGCTGTGACGAAATCCACCTGAATTTTTCATCAGGGTATTCTATAGACCGACGCAGTCTTAGTAATCACACTTCATAAAGTATTTAAATGGGGAGCCTAACTAGATTTAGAGTGGCATGGTACAAGCAAAGAGAAGAGAGAGAGAGGGGGGAGAGAGCGAGTTTTTACGTCAATGGTTAGATAAACTATCGAAGACCCGAATAAACGATGGCTTTAAACCGAAGCTTCCCATTGGTGGAGGACGACAGAGGAGGCCGCGAAAGCTTTAATTAAGATGAAAGCCAGCTCAAATCTCCATGAATGGCCATATCAGATTATCTCTTGACAGGAGTAAATGGCCGTCTCTCTGTTTATCTATTCAGGGAATATTGAAGAAACAGCTAGTAATCGTAAACTGTTCGTGAAAAGAACCCCTTAATCTTCTAGAGATCCCGCATTTCTTTCCCCTACTTTTTTCATCCATTTTTTGGTCATCTCTAGGTATTTGTTTTCTCTGTTCGTCAATTTGTTGATAAAATACTTTAACGGTCTAGTGAAAATTTTGAGAGACAATGTACGCAGTATTCTATCCATGCATCCATTTATCTACTTATTAAAAAATGACATAACGAATATTTATACTGAAGTAAATTCAAAACGACATTACATAGGAATCCATCCGTATTTTGTTCTTCATCACATTAAAATGAATGCACAGTTCCTGACAAAATTGTGCTAATGTCAATGCCTGATCCGTTACATCAAGATGGAACCGTTTATGGATTCGATGAACGTCTAGCTCGACAATTTATCAATTTATAGTATTACTCAAAATATCAATGTAATTAATTAAGTTATAATATGCATCCGGAAGGAGACAAATCCAATCATGATTATTAATTTGTGATACAGATAACTGCGACGGACAACTTTCCCTGAGCAGCTAAGAAAATATTATTCCATTTGTAACATATCTCAGATTTTAATGTGTTTTTTCCTCTCTCAAGGCCGAAGACTTGATCAAGTATACAATTGACATCATCAGGCCTCATGTGCCTCAATTGATTTTCTATGTCTGGATATTACAAGGTTTATTTTCTTTAATAAAGAAGTGCTTTGCAATTGCTGAATCTAACTGATAGAATTAAGGTCTTAAAGGTATACGGACACCTATATGAACAACATGGTCTTAATCACTCTATAGGCATTAGAAATCTGGAAAACTAGCTGCACCTCCCACCATCAAAATCCATCAAAGATTGACCATTTTAAAAATTGTTATTTTAGTTTTATTTATGAAAACAGATTAGCTAATTATGCCCATTTATGATGTAAAGGGAGGGACTGCCTAATTTTCTGTTATGTTATTCCTTTGTCCTTTACAACCTTCGTTTCAAGGACACTGAACACAGGTTTGTGGCCTAAGATTATATTTTTTAAATATTTTATTCAAATGATATATGTAGGCTTTTTGTTAGGGGTTACGGTAACATAGTAACGGCTAAAATGAGACATTTTGATGAAGCGCAACGCTCCACGTCATATTTTACACAAATGTAATGAGTTTCCCAGATTTATCAAAACTTCAAATTTTATATATCTTGGAAACAAAAACAGGTTTTCGAAAAATGTCAACAGATTTTTACTGAGATTATCACACACAACAAATTTACTTAATAGGCTAGGTGTCCATAGTACTTTAATATGACCTAATGATGACATAGCGTTAATATTTTAACTTGAAAATATGAAGAAATAAACATCCGTCTTTTTTTCGGTGAAAGCAAACAAAACTATCAAATATGTTAAAGAAAACGGTAAGAGAGCTCGGAAAAAGATGACTTCTATCTGTTGTACTTTGTTTATCAAGTTTGCCGGACCACCAAAAATTCAACAACAAAAAGTTGTTTTCCCCTTATTTTATAAATAATTAATTACTTCTTTATAATTTAAAATTAAAGACACATGTAAAGTTCAAGACGTCATATCTTTAAAACTCTGCAGGAGGCAAAAACAGCGATGTCATTTGATTTTGTGTCTTCAAATAAACGCCGAATCTTGCTTTAAATGAGACATTTTGTATGGATACAATATATATATTTATGTATATATACCCCTAGATAATTCCAAAAGGTTAGTGACGCAATTCGAAGCCGAGATTTATCGGCTTGGATGGATTTAATCACCTCCGTGGATAATATCAGATGTACCAGATCCGACAAGCTAAGGCATGGTGTTGGCTTTATAGTTTATTTTAAAGATACAATATTCACAAACGAAGATAAACGACAACTTCTCTCGAGTTACACAAGAAGAAAGCTATCTATGTATAGTAGTACCGTAACTCATAGGTTATATAGATTTAACGAAATTTGGTTTATTTTTGAGACGTAAGTATAGATCTTAGAGTCATGCGAATTTCAGTTTAAGCTGGATTCAAAGCAGAGTAACGAGTGAATATATCAGAATTGATTAAGATATATGTTTGTTTATATTATTTCGAGCCAAAGTTATTTCTTACGGATTTAATTAATAAATTTCAGCTTTAACAGCAAAATAATACCACAAAATCACAAAATAAGATAAGGAGAAAAAATTGACCAGTGAAGTTGACCTTTAAACTGAACATTAAGAGCCATATAGCTGGTTCTTGTCGAGTTACATTATATATTCCACCTTACATAATGTGTGTGCTTCACATCACATTTGTCAGATATTCAAGGTGATAAGGTGGGTCCGATGACCGGAAGTGACCTGTAGCTAAATGTGATGGTGTACATTGCTAAACATTGTTGCCATTCACTTTAGACTATAGAGCGAGAATGCTATGGTTGTGAGAAGACAGGTAAGCGAGGAGGCGAAATAAGTCTATCTCGAACCATTGGCAACTAAATGCCTTGAGAACCAGCTTGACATAAGTAACAACCTCAGCCCTGACCGTTATATGTAAATTCGGTTAGGCCTATACATCTATATAGGCTATCTAATATTATTCAGAGAGGTATGCATAGCTAACCTAAAGGTTCATATTTGTTTAATTTGAGTTAACAAACAAAGTTGAATGATTTCAAACATGTTTTTTATGCAGGAGACGAACAATTAATTTCATTGTTTCTATTGAAGAATATTTTTATCACAAATTAATGCAGACAGCTGAATACTTGGGCGTACCCTTGTAAGTGAGTGGTGAAACATAGTATGTCCTTTAAACAAGGGCAAATAGGTTTAGTGGTGTTTGAATGTGTGCTATTTTCGATATGTTTGGCTATGACTAATATGTTAAAACATCCGTTTTTACCTGATGTCAAATTGTCAGGGTTCCTTGCACACACAAAACAGACAGAAAGGAAATAATCGTTTTTTATTAATTTTCAAATGTTTTATTTCTTAATAATGATTGTTTAAGGCCAATTTGCTTTATTATATGATATATAATTGTATGTACAGAACGTATCAGGGCTACGAACTGTTACGAATGCAAAGCATATTAATTATTCACTCGCTCATGCATATTCAGACCTTTGATTGAACCACATAGGATGGCGTCTTCCCACAATCGATTGTAATCACATTTATAGTAACATACCTGGTAGTTTTGGCAAATATGTTCAAAAGTCGGTTTTAACTCGATATGTTCCATTTATAGTTAAGTACGGTAATCAATACGGGTTACCAGTCAAACTAGAACAATAATATTGATTCCTTTTAAGTTTTTTAGAGCGAATATCATTTCTGAAACTAATTGAACTATCTGACATTTGCTGACAATGTTGTCAGCCGAGCCGAGCGTGAAGTTCATCTGTCGATGTATTGATTAAATCGATTGGTAGAATTAATTACTGGAGAATTACCGTTCACTTGATCACAAACACATATAAAGAAGGAAGGTGTCTTAATGTTTTGTTTTTTTCAATGATGCAGTAATATTTGATAGGTTTGTTAAACTTGACGAAAAACGCAAAAGAAAACACAAAACAAAATTTAATTAAAAGAATAATTGCAAATAAACATTGCACTTTCGATGAGGCTATACTACAATAAATATGCATTGTCACGTGATTAAAACGAAAGGAAGAAGAACAATTCATAAACTTGCATTGAGTTTCGACGCCTAGTAAATGTGTCTCTTGAATAAGTAATCCGGTGTTTCCATTACTAAGAATCGAAATATTAAATATACTGTACAGAATATATAGTATATGTAACTCCATGCCAAAAGCACAATGTGAAGGGCCTCAATACAAGGCTTTATAAATCTCGCTCTACACTCATTTGTGTACCAGCAGATTCAATATCATATGCCATATTGATAGCACTTACTTTTGTTCGTACAGTATTGGACATGTATATGCTGCATGTATTAGCATAGCGATACACGTTTACGATTACAAGTATGCGTTAGCAGACTACGGAGCACTGGAATTCTTAATGAGCAATATAATGTATTATACGTCCTTCCTCTCAGTGTTAGCCACACTCTGATGTAATATGCGACTCGGGAGGACAATAATTATTGTATTCGTTTTGATTGCTGTCATGTGGATTTACTTGCATTGTTTCACAGTTTGCGAACTCTTCATGAAAACCGTAGCTCTAATGTTTTACTAATTATCTATTGCATTATTTTTGGGTAGCCTACTATAACATTTTAATTCGCATACAGTTTGCATTACCGATATACACATGCGTAAAGGGGCTTAACTATGAGGGAGTATACACAGTGCTATAGAAAGTATAACCAGATCGCTATAGTCACGATGAAGCAAGAGTGCTATGGTCGTGAGGAGACAGGTAAGCGAGGAAGTGAAGCACATTTCCGGATATTAGAGACCGATTTGAAGAAATCTGCTTTAAATATAGAGCACGTAGGATATTGACCCCTCCCCCCCCCACACCCCACCCCTACCCCACGTGTACAGCGCAGTCTATTATCGACATAAGTGGTAAAAGGAATGAATGGATAATCGTGTACTGTTGTGATATCGTTAGGAAGGCAATCTTTCAACATGCTAGTAATGAAACTTAATTGGTGTATTACACCATTCCATTACACAGGGCGCACACACACAAACAGACACACAAACAACCGCATACAGACACGTATAGATCAGTATGATTTGCATAGCGTTCCTTTTCATATCAGTTTCACTTACATTATAATAGCTTTGATACTTTGTGGTACATAAAAGACAACTTGGTAAAACAGGAAGAGTTTATATCACCTTACACGAAGACCAATCCATCATTCTGTTTAACTTGACTTTGAACAAGTTTATATTAATGTGTGAAACGCTCACAAGATTCGGGGAGCCGATACTAAAAGCTCTCTTTCAGGAAACAAATATAAGTTTCTCCCCTTTTGGCCTATTTCTTTTTCTCATCATACCATAAAATTTATGGACACTTCAAAGTGGAGGGGAGAGGGGGGGGGGTGTTACTAGTAAATCGTTCATTATTTCATGTATGCAGGTCTTTAGTCTTGAACCTTTCTCAAAATGTGCCGGTATTAAATTATGTGTACAGGCATAGCACGCACTCTTTTAGACAGCTTATGCATATAATGGGCGAACGTTCTGTAACACTAACATAAGTGTCACGGTTCCGTACAGGGACAAAGTTAATTCCAGACAAGAATAAGACAATCTCTAGTACAAAGCCAGTCGTCTTATTTACATTGAATAAAGTCATGTTCCTTCTACTTATACATGTGGTAAATGTATTCACAATCTGTTCGGGCTCATTACCACAATAACAACGCCAATTATCTGCTAACTACTAGCCACAGGCGTGTGCTAATCCCTGAAAATTAGAGTCTACACTTTGACTTAAAAAGTAGTTATTCATCTCGATATTAACGTCTCTAACTGTACGCCATTAGTAAATGTAACGACCGTTTAAAGAGGTGATATACGGTCTTCAAGCCGATAAATTCATATATGCCATCAGATTTTATGACAATAATTATGTCACAATGGACAAGTATATATCTATAATTCAGACGATTACACGGCTGCAGATTCTGGTTCTTGTAATAAACTTTCGCTATCTTTTTCACCCTTTGTTTGCAGACGTTGCAAGCGGACTATACAGATACAACAAGGAAAGCATGGAATAAGTTAATATCACTATAACGTCTGAAGGCAAACTCAGTACACGAATCTCAAACCTGTTTCTCACTTTAAAACCCCATGCGAAATATATTAAAGATGTGATTGTGTAAATTATGCTTAATGTTGATGAGATTTGTTGCATGCATCACGTGTTTCCTTTTATATTATATATATAATACATTATATATATAACGTCTTCAATTGGAGAACCATGCTTTCGATATATGTATGTATGTATATATATACATATGT
>JAIPMN010022910.1:0-14774 GCA_020650975.1 Apostichopus californicus
TATCCTTCCCTGGAGTGTCAGTCAGACGCCTCAGTACTTGCAATCTCTGCTATACAACATTGTCAGACCGATAGTTAATCATAAATCGTGTTAGTAATTGTTCCCTATGCTGGTCGCTCATTTATTCTACATCTCCGTACATCGTGGATACAGTAGTACTCACAAGAATGATAGTCTACAGTAGAAGAAATTCATGATGGTACATTGTATTGTAATACCAATGCAAAACCCAACGGATTGAAAACATTTCACTTTCGTAACGTTATCTTTACATGAACGTTCTGTTTCATAAGAAGTGGTTAAGAAGTTCTTGAGGTACTTTGGCATCCGGAATGATTTATAAAGATTTCTCTGATATATACGTCAGGTTGTGGTACCATTGTCAAAGGTTTTCTTACTGATGCCTTACCTGAGGGAATCTGAAACAGAACCAAAAATACGAATATGAGTCCAGTATAAGTTTCACAGAGACCAGGTTAAGATAACATGGCATTAAAATGTTAACTGTAAATGAACCTTCGTCGAAAATACTTTTTTTTAAGTATATGTTACGGGTCATACACTGAAAAAGAAATATTAAAGATAAGACGGTCCCTGGCGGTATCATTTAAGCAAAAAACTATGGCTGAGAAAAGACATGATCACGTTACATTAACGTACATTACGATACTTCTCGTCCGAATCTAGTACATGTTTAAGATTATGCTACCCTTGGTGCATTTTACATTCAGAGTAGTTACTGCAGTTGCTTTGCGATTCAGCATCAATATGTGCGTTTTGTATTATTAAATATATAAAGAAACTGCGCTGAAAATAATTCTGCTGGTGCATGGAAACAATGCAAATGATGACTGGGTAAAAAAAACAGAAGACGGTGACTGCCGGGTCAGAGGTCACACAAACTTTTGTGGAAGAGTTGAATGCATTTTATAGCAGATTCGAAGAGGACTTCACAACTGAGAAAAATGTAGTTATGAGTGGGTTGATTAGTAAATTAATGGAAAATGGGTTCAACAATGAGATTTGCACTACTGAACATAAAGTAAGGGTAGTGTTTGGATCAATGAAAACCAACAAAGCCCAGAGCTCTGATAGTTTATGCAATAAGATTCTTAAACTCTGCAAAATTGAACTGTTCGGGATTTTCACAAAACTCTTTCAATGTTCTTTAGATATCGGCTCAATTCTATGTAGACTATTCTTCTTAGCTTTAAGCAGTCGTCTTTTATTTAACATACGCACCTAGTGTTTTGTCGTTGCCATGAAGGTTTCTATGGTTCTTTCTAAGTATTCATTAAGCTCATCGAAGCTTAAACGAGATTGTTGATCCCACTGCCAGCAAAGTGACATTGCTTCATACCTATTAATAGAAATAGAACTGTTTTAGTTAGATCATGTTTAGGTAATTGAAGATAACGTCTCAACAATGTTTTAAGAACGGATGTTACTTGTCAAAGGTTAACACCTGCTTAGACAAATAACAAAATATCAAATGCAATTATTAAGACAATCTTAATGCAAGTATACACAGAGCCAGAAGAGCTCACTTCGCCATTCTAAGAGCTCTCTCTCTCTCTCTTGGAATCTCTAGATCCACTCTCCTGGAAGAGAAGCCCAAGAGAAATGAAAAACGTCAACTTCCCATCCCAATCTACTTCCCCTTTGCCAAGTTATTAACAACTATCATCACATCCAGCCCACCTACGATCGTCTTCAAAGAGCAATACCTGATAAGCGGACTTTTGCGTACAGATGCCCCTGTAACCTGCGGGATTTGCTAGTTCGTGCTGCTCTACCATTTTTAACTCCACCTTCGTCCACGCCTACTTCCAAATGTTCTCAGCCTTCCGGTTGCATTGTCTGCGAGGTCTACATCTCGGGATTGTATTCTTTCACTAGTCACACATCCATCACACGCACACAAAGTAAATGATTACATTACTTGCACTAACCCTAATGTCATTGACCTTATTTAGTGAGTCTGCAGTATTCAGTGGGTAGGTGAGACCAGGGTTACTCCTACATTTGGGCAAAGATCCACAGTCAACACTTTGAAGATTTTAACTCCAGTTGGACGATATTTCAACCCTTTTAACCACACTATATCGGGTATGATCTTTCAAGGCATTCCATTTATACACACAGACACAGTTCGCCTCACAAAGAACGTTTGTGAATCCACGGCAATCGAACCATTTAACCACATGGGCTCAACATCCAAGTAGGGAACTACGAAATTACCCCCTCCCTCCCCCTGCCTTCCCCTCCAGCCTCTCTTTTCTATCCACATTCATAGGTCTTCCTTCCTAATCCCTTTCCTTCCTTTTCACCCCCATTACTTATTACACCCCTCAGAGTGTATCTCCACAGCCCTTAATTCTCTCATTGCTGCTTCCTTTCATCTTTCCTCTCCTTTCTGAGTCTTTTTCTGATCTATTCGTTGCTCTTTGGTCCAAATTTACTTATCTTTTAATCTGTGCATGTTAATACGTTCTTATTTTGTTTCGTGTCAGTTAGCTTCTAAAGAAGTTCCTGTTATGAGTATTGAAACGCCATGCCCTCACACGTTTCATAATGAATCAAATAATTATGCTTTGCTACAACTGTGGACAATTTCTTCATATGAATGAACAAGAGGTGGTGCAAACGTGTCAGCATGGCAATCTCATTTACTGTGTATAACAACTTGAATTCGTTGTCCTTTATCGTTGTTGTCACTGTATCGCTGAGTTTAAGTTTATTCATTACAAATTCGAATCAGTTACATACCAAATTACTTTTTCTCGGTAGCTGTATGGACATGTTCATCCGCTCCCACCCCACCTAAAATTTAAATTTAAACAACACAATATTGAAGTATTCCATGCAAACAACCACAAGTTTGTGAAAGTCATGAAATTTAGTAGCGTAAATAAAAGGATATATATGAAAAAATGCTGCTGAAACGTTTTAATTACAATTGTCCAGGGCAATTAGCAGGTCTTGTTAATTTTCCTAAAACGTCGGTTGGTCTTTGTATTTCTCTGTATTCCGGTATTTTCGCACCTAGAAATGAACAAGAAAAACACAATGGTTTATAGAGTATTGTGTTAGAACTGACGCCCCAACATCCATATAAAAGCAACGCAATAACCAGAGATGTATGGATTAATTGAAAACATTTGGATAATTAAATTATTAAGTATAATAACGTAAAAGAAATAGCAATTCCCTTATGTTTAGTAGAAGATCTGAATAGATCGTATTATTGACAATCTTTATAGGCAAAAGTTTGATGAACGAGTTACCAGAAATGTCATTTTTTGTTAGAATCGATTTCTCGACTCGATGAGAAAAGATTACTTACATCAATCACACTCAAAAAAACTTTTCGGGGTATAACCTAAAGCTTGATCAGAAAATAGTTTTCAAGCTTTAGAAATCCTATCAAGATACAGCAATAAAACTGATTTGATAAAACAATGAGCAAAAACACCTATTTAGTATGACAATCGTTCAGTTGTGAGGGGATTGTAAATAAGGCAACCACTCACGTTTCTTTATTCATGCTTCTATTTTGTTATATCAGGTTTCATCATAATTCACGTTCATATTTCGAAGATGTCTCGTATTAAATATTTTCCAGTTACAAATTTCAGGGCAGAAGCCATTGCTAAAAGGAATAGACTATCAGCATAAGATGATCTTTGCCATAAAATGGAGTTCCTGTTATATTTAAGTCCCAATGTTTTGAGCAAAATGAGAAAATAGAATTATTGAACAACTTGAAGAGGTAAATGAATGTGAAACCATCGGATGGATTGTGAAATGATCTAAGTAATATTTGAATACTTCAAGATGAATAAAGCGGAAACTCAATAACTTACCATACGAAAATATTTCCCATAGTACGACTCCAACAGCCCAAAGATCACTCTGCTGTGTATATTCTCCTTTGCGCTTTGCTTCCGGTGGGATATTCAACCGAATTTCCCCATCATTCTAAAATGAGAGAGGGCGTTCATTAAAAAAGAAAACACGATAAATAGATATAACATATTTACGGTATCCTTGAAGCACTAAGTAAATCATTTTGACCAAGCTAAACCATGAGTTAGAACCTTCAAACATTGTAATATATACTACGCACCAATATCATTAATAAGGCATACCCCAAGTCGACTCTTAATTTCTATGCCATATATAGTTATATGTCATGCCAAGGAACAAGAAATATGGTGGGTTTGCCTTGCAAGTTTAAGCCACGAATAATGACAAATGCAGTGGCTTACCTTTTCCAGTTCTTCTTTTACTCTATCTCCTGAAGAAGTTACGTAACAAAAGTCATGTAGTTTACAAGAAAAGCCAGAGTGTCCAGATTGAGAGATTAGTAACTTCTCGGTACTTAATCCGGGATGTAGCCACTGGAAGATTTATGGAAAAAAAGCATCCAGAAACTCAAAACATTACAAATCGTATAAGCTTTCTAAATAAAATTATCACATGATGTCACATACTAATCAGTGTAGGCCACATAATGTAAAGCCCGTTTATGTTTTGTCAAATTGAGCTCACATTGTTTGGATACTTTTGACATTTACATATCACACTGTAACATGTTTATCATACAATATCACAGAACTTAACATTTTACCAGGTGCCCTACATAGTTCATCCAGTTTTTATTCCGTGTTATCAACTGCTGTATTTTGATAGATCACTTCACCAAGTAATCGACACTATTACTTTAACCTTGATATATCGCTACTAATCGGCATGTCAAATGAGTCTTAGAGAGTTCACCAATACCTTTTAAACCTGTCAGACTATTATGAAATGTCCTCTACAAAATCAAGATGGATACGAGATATTCTGTGGTCTCTGTTAATAAGTTTTATGTTTACAGTGTATATGTCAGGTACTAATCCATCACATCGTTTATACCTTCATGATTCGTCTATAATTAAATGTTCGAATTTGTTCGAAATTTTAGGACAATTAAATCACATTAACAATTAAATAAGCTTAGCCAAATTAAGGTAGGATATCTTACACAATAATGATGAAGAAACTTCATGCCGTTTATAACGTTTGATGCAAAAGTCAGAAAGTGATGTGGTACCGGGTCTAATGCATTCCCGTGAAAACGACTTTTTCCAAAATTAGCTTCAAGATAAGATTTGAGAGTTCCAAAAGCCATATATTCTTGCAAACAGTATGAAATACCTGCAACAAAACATTTTTACGAAAAGTTACATCAAAGTTTATTTACACAATTTCAAACATTGAAACACTTTTGACTATATTATTTTGCAAGGATTTGTTCCAAAATTACCTTGCACCACTTCAAAACTTTTGATGTTAAGTACTCAACCTTTAAAGTTTACGGATAGTATAACACTGGAAGACATTTTGCGAACGACGTACGGTATCATCAGGCATTATTAACATTGATTCTATATAGCTGCTAAATTAGTGATGATAGTTTATTCTTACCTGACATCTGAACAATTCCAAATGTTTCGACAACATTTTCGTTTATGGGGAGGATGACAATGTGTCGAAGAAAGTATTTCCATTCCTTAGAAGCTATTGTAGCATCTGTAAAAGAAAAATATCAAACGCCAAACAGATGATTGCAATTTTTAACTAAAAAAACAATCCTCCCTCAAATGTAATTAAAAGCATTTAACCCTTTAAATACAAGTTCTACATTACAAATATATCAATATATCTATGCGTTTACGAGTATGTGTTACGTTTCACGGAATAAATAATAATAATCTACATTTATTATTATTTTTACGACGCTTAAGCGACCAAAAATGTGGGAGAATCCCGCAAGGGCTTATGGATTACAACTTACACGTCGGGTGGCATCCAATTCACCATTGTTTACTCAAATTTGGAATGTTTTCAATGAATAAAGTCATTTCAGATTGGGAAACCGTAGATTGCCCTTGGAGGAAAACTCCATCTTACTATGACCCGGTCTGGTTTCGAACCCGGAACCTCCCGATTGCTAAGCTTCATTGTTTCAAATGCAACCGCCTTGATGAATTTGGCCACAGCACCCGTCAATGAAGACAGTGAATCTGAACGACTTTACAATTTTCCATTTTCAAGATCTATAAATTTCCCTCAGTTGACAAAATCCTGTTTTGCCTGTGTGTGCTGTCTTCGTAAAACAGACGTATTATTTAATTTAGTATCCCACAATCCATATTTTGAGTTATGTTGCGTTAAATGACATGAATGAATCCCACAAGGTACCTGTGTTTCTCCTCATATGTGTGTAATTTTCAGCAGCAGTGCCTTTGTGTAATATCCCAAGCCAACGCTCTCGTATCATGTCCTTGTTCAGCTGTACAACAAAAGCCACATCTTCTCTGTCGAATTCCCTAAGCTGTTGTGTTTCCGGATCAGTTTCTTCTTCATCTATGCTCAGATACAGATCTGGAGTTTAATGGAAATAAATTTTATAGAGACCAAACCGTTCTCATCAATTATAGAAAAATGTTTCGAAATAATAATATTCGAAAATTGGTCAGAAGTGGAAGACAGCTGCTTACGACGCTAACCAGCCACAAATGCACAAAGAAGGAAGCTCAGTGGCGTATTGCTGAAACGTGTTCCTTAAGTTCGTATTGGATATTATTGGGATTAAGACAATGTCCTAAGGAATAAGTCCATAACAATTGCCAGTCTGTGGTACAGTCCGGACTCGAATCCATTCTCTATGGACTAGGTATTGGATTTGAGCACAAGTTGTCTTATAGACCGAACGTGTCGCGGAATCAGGGACCCCAAAGATCGGACTTCAGAGTCCTGGCGAGTCATAATTGCTTATGTCCACTCCATTTCAAGGTTCTTTGGCATAATCTATAGAGTGGCTGCATAGGCTATATAGATACGATTTATATAGATAGATATATCTATACATAACATCATTATTGTACATTAGGCTGTAATGAACAATATTCTCACAAAACACATATCTTAAGCCCACTACGAACTTCTAAAGGAAGCAATACCAGCTGTGTACTGTTCATTCCTTAAAAGTCAGATCAAAAGGCGTTGTTATTGCTGATGTGTCAAGATAGATGTTCCAGAATTACAGTATACTGATTGAGAATTAGTTGAGTATACTTATATATAGTATAGCAGGTTTTTGAAATTTCAAAGAAAAATTAGAACCAATATTTCATAAGAAATAAACAACATCAATATGTTGCATATGGACTAGAGGTATTTTGCCTTTTTTTTTATACATTATATCCTTCTGCATCCTATTTCTATAAGAAACGTTTGGATAGACTAGCAATTTGAAATACTGTGTTATCACTTGATCATACGAGGTAAAAGGTTTGGCTTTGCCAAGCTTGGGCACGCATCAAAACGACCGAAAAGTGTGGTTAACGTTGAATGTGTAGAGTATTTTAATAAAGCTGTTAAAGGTCACGAGGCTCATGTACTTCAAACTAGATGAGCCCAAAATTTTGGAAGGAGATCTGCAACTCCATGGATTTCCTACTTGTGTTTCTTTTTCTCCATTCTAGTTTTGTTGCTCTAACGTTATGTTTGTTAGACCTTGCTGAAATCGGCTCCAACTTGAAAACGGCTTCTCACCAAGTTCAGACCGACTTTGGTAGTTCACTGGGGTGTGAACCCGAAATACAGTATCAATAAACTAGAACATACATCGTAAGAACAGAATCGAACATATGATCAAACGTACCAAGATAATTTTTGGTGACATTGTCAACAGGCGTAAGTACAAAATCTTGGGTTTGGGGAACGTCTCGTCTGTTTGAAAAAGAGTTGAACAAAATATATTTACTCTAAATATGCCAATGAAAGAGGGACAACACTATTGGTGTACAGTTTAAAGGTTATACTAAGCTCTTGAATACTACGTCTACCTTATTGCGTTTATGCCAAGGTCTACTTCGTGTGCATTTGGTGACATAATATATGTATATACAGCGAGAGCGCCGATATCACCTCTCTCAGGAAAGTTGCCGAAAGGCAACATGACAACATCTTTTTCGATTTGTTATCAATCAGAGTCTTATATTTTCTAGCTTTGATATTACATAATATGAAAGGAAGTACATGTTGTGTAAAAACTTGGGAAAATTGATTCAATTGCAGACCACTTTAAGGCTTCCAAGAGCAGCGTTTACTGATGAATAAAGATGCTTGTTTTCAAAAACGTTTGGCCCTCGTAACTACAATGAATTGAGATGCCATGAGTAATCAACCTGTCACATAGTTATCCAGCTAGGTGTAGGGTTAAGCTAATAAGAACTTCTACAAGGGCATAACGATCACATAAATTTGACTGCTTACTGTTTAATTCAATGCAGAAATTCAGACTTTTGTTCATTATGACGGACATTTTAATCATCTTTTGCTCATAATCTGTCTTAAGCAAATATTGAATGTTTACTCTATTTGTGTGTGTTTACCTACATACTCGATTTACTGAAATGCTATGGAAAAGAGATACCTGAATATGCCATAACTGATTAAAATATTAAGAAAGAGAGGCAATGAAAAAATAATAACATTACATATATAATAATATAAAACCTAATTAACGTACTGACCTTAGGCTAGAGTACCGTGGAAAACATCTTTCTGCAAAAAGAGAAATTTATTAGTTTACTTGAAGAAAAGTTGTGACTGTAATCACGAGTGTAAAAGCTTAAACTTGACTGAGATGTAAACATCCTCAACCCAAGGTGTCCATTAAAATTGTTGTTTATGAGTTGGTAAATAAGTTGACTGCATTTAATTGTTAATTATGATTAATGGAAGGAAATAGGCTTCTAACGAAATATAAGGATGCAGAGGAAAAGGATGAAGAATCATTCCGGAATATCCGATCTATTTGCAGCTACAATGTGTCGAATAGTGCAAAACGTATATAGTAAAGCTTCACTTTCAGTAAGAAGTCAAGTTTAGTGCAGTTGGCGCTGTAACTTATCAGCGTTTGCTTGAGACCAAGACTGAAAACAGCAGAGATGTGTTAAAGACGTGTCGTTTGATATTTTGGCATTACTACGTTACAATTACATCACTTTAGTTTATCGCGATTCGACTCAGACTAATGTTTTAGCTACGAAGTGTCCAGGAAGCTGGAAAATTTCCGGATACTGAAAAGGCCCATACAAAATCGTCGTAACAATATATCAACCCGTACTTGAAATGAGCTAATAAATAACTATAAGCACTGTTTTATACGTTGGATTGCATCATTCATATTTGGAATGTTAATTCACACTTTTACAAGGAAGTACTTTCAAGTGCCAGTCGAAACAAAAAGGCATTCAGCTATTAAACTATTATCAATAGGGATACTTGCTCTGAGTTGACCTGGTGACTATGACAGCAAGGATAAAGGTAGCTGACACTGCCAAGGCGTAAATCATCCAGGAATTATCACTCCGAGATATCGACGTGATTACTGCCAGTAAATGAAACCAAATAAATCGCCAAATTCAATTCAGTTGTGCTCTTAAAGGAAATAAATTAATATCCGCGTGCCAAATAAATATAAGAAATGGAATATCTGCGGATAACTAAAGTCACGCATAACCCAAGGCATGAATGAAATGTTTGAATGGTACAATGTTTACAATATGAAGAATAATATTAGTTAGGTCATGAAATTAATGTTTCAGATAAGTAAGGATATATGAACTACGGTTATTTGAGAAATGCGTCTGAAAATTGAGTTTGACATGGGAGACGAAGATACCACAAAAATCTTGAGAAAAGGCAAAATGGCTTTACAACAAAGACAACAGTCGTTTATCACGTGATACCCTTTACTTACTTTCCTTTTCTACACTGACAATGCTGCTCACGTCAATATTATCGAGGGCGTTGTTAGCTGTACACCTGTACATTCCATTGACGTAGTTGTCTTTACTTGGCAACTGAAATTCCCACAATTGAGTTGTAAGGTTTGACTTGTTCAGAGGTTTTAAGTCAATTGTTGTCCATTCGAACATGTCATCTAACTTCTGAAGGGAAACATCCGGTGTTGGATTACCCTCCACCATGCAGATAACTAACAGGATATCTGTATCGTTTGCAGCATTTAAAGTAGATGAAGTAACCATTTGGACGGTAGCCGGATCTGTTAAAGGAAACAAAAACGAACGTCCGTATTTCCTTGTGCTATAACTGTCATTTTAATGAGCTAAATGAGCAATGTCAATTTGGAAAATGAAATAATGTTTTGCGTTAGGTTAGCCAACAAAAAGCAGAAGGAAGTAAACAACTAATTATTCCACAGAAGTGCCGAAACTACAATTAGTTAATGACAAATACGAACAGTTGACTCTGTTGAGTTCTATGAAAGCCTAGTTTTAATTAAAGAGGGAAATATCCGCATATCCTACGTTAATCAGTGACTGCCAAGCATTAATTAGTTTTTACAAGTATTATTTCTTGATTTGGACGGAAAATGGGGAAATCACCTTGTTTTTTCCAAAATGATCCTTAGAGAAAATCAACCTGCTTTTGTCTTGACAGTAAGCAATATTTTTTGTGTGCACCGTTATAAGGTGAAGACGGAAACTCTGTTCCTCAGAAAGGTACATTCATGTCAAATTCCCTCAGGTTAGTAATCGGTGTAGAACATTCACGAGTAATAAATGGTTGTATAGAGCACACTTACACCAAATATTTAACATCTGTTTGGATATTCCCTTCCAGTCATCATTCGCGACACAAAATAGCTCCTTATTATGTTGTTTGCGAACGGGTCGAAAGAATGCAAAGCTACATAGACGCGACACATGGTAACTGATGTTAGTCTGCGTGTAATTAGTTACAGGGGAAAATGTTATGTTGTCTAGAATCCAGGAAAACTCAACAATGGTCGATATAGGTGTAACATCAACACAGCAAACTGCTGTAATCGTCTCGTTTACTATGATGGACTTGTTTGCTCTTAGCTCCGTCTGACCTGTTAATCAATAATCAAGATTATAATATGGTAGCTTTTGCATACAAAGTTACTTTTTTTGTCATCAGAACACCAGATACACACAGAGAAAACAGATACTACTGTAAATCTTAAAGTTATTTTTACCAAAGTTAAAACCGGATGGTGCTATAAATCGGTAGCATGTGCTATTAGGATCACAGTAAGGACTGAGGATATCTGTTATCCCAACAAATCCTGTTGTTGGAATTTGTTAGGATTACACATATTCTCAGTTCTTACTGTAATCCTAATAGCACATGTTACCGATTTGTCAGCACAATCCAGTTTTTACTGTGGTACAAAGTTTTAAGATTTACAGTATAGTTACTGTAATCTCTGTGTGTATCGGCTGATCAGAATTAAAAACTATTTTCAATCCCAAATACATTCAACTTTTGTAACAAACACACATTGTAGCTATATTGATTGCTTAAGGTAAGCATCGCAACTATATAAAAAAGAAAGATATTTCTCTTTATTAATTTGTGAAGTTGTAAACGACAGATAATATACATTGCTGATCTGACGACACTATGAAGTGACAAACGCTTATTTAATTTGGAAATCCTCAGGTATATCAAATGTTATATGTACATATGTATACTTATTGATATCTTTGTTATTCAACACTGTTTTTTCTCTTTATCATATTGACCAGGTTATTCCTTCTTTTCGGTGCGCTTACCGTAGACGTTAAGCAAAATATTTTCTTTCCACATCTTCAGGGATCCTGTGTACATCACACATGAATACCTACCAGCGTCACTGAAAGTAATGTTTGAAATCCACAATGAGGCAGATCTGCCATCGTCTGATCGGTTTGAGGTGTAGCGGCCGTCCTGGTTGTAAGTATTATTCAAGTGACTGACAAGAGGATCCAATAATGTCTCATTCTCGAAATACCACCAGGAGGTAACACCTTCCTCGGTAAAGTTATTCGTGCATGATAGCTTTGCACAACTACCGATTGCCTCTGACTGTGTTTTGATACCAACGCAGCCTATTTTTGTAGAAGAGAATTAAAAATGTTATTTAACCAATTCAACAGAGACTTGATCGCATGTTTTTCGATTGCTTTACGTTTCCGTCTGTCAACGATATTTAAGAATTCATTAGACCGACCTGTATGTTCGTTATATTCTATGAGTATTTTAATTTTTAATTTTTATTGGATTACATCAGTTTGATATCTGCCTGTTTGGTCCTTTCTCTCAGTCAAAATCTTTCAATGACAAATGATATTGTAAGCAGACTTATTGAACTAGTAAAGTTATATTATTATAATACCCTGCATTGCCCAAGAAACTGATGCAAAACATTCATCAAAATGATATTTATGAAATCATTTGACCGACCTGTATGTTTTTTATATTCTATGGGTATTTTACTGTTTACTCTTTTAGCTTTCATTAGTTGATATCTGCCTGTTTGGTTCTTTCTCTCAGTCAAAATTTTTCAACGACAAATTGTACTGTAAGCAGACTTATTGAACTAATAAATTACCGTATATTATTATAATACCCTGCATTCGCCCAAGAAACTGAGAAAAAACAGTCATCAAAATGAGATCTAAGCAATCTTTATACATGGCAAACGATCAACTGCGCAAAAAGGCCAAATAACTGAATTGTTCATCAGAGAAATGTTCAGTGTAACTTCCGTATACTTTAAGGTATGAATAAACAATCTTTGTTAAAAGAAATGCCTTCTTCTCTACGGTTACCTTTAAGTAGGTCGCCCTGGAGGATAAAGTACGCCACCGTCAAAGCCGCTACATCACTGATTGCCATTTTCTTCTAGCGAACCGTCCTGGCAAGATATGAAAGATTAGCACTATGTATCTACCTGCAACTGACTGTACTCTCTTCGTATATAATATTAGAGACATAGCTTCCTGGTTCGTGTACTTGATGGTCTATTGACGAAACGAAAGCAACCATAACTAAGCAATGGCGCATGTATCGAACGTTTGACGCAGCGTTAGTTGCGGTGCATTGGTTTAGGATTCGAATCTAGTGTAGACACTCACTTTCCTGCAAAAGGGGCACTTTGTAAGTTTTTCACAAAACTGGAGGCAGTTGCCCCACCACCCACAAAGTTAGCTTCCCTTCAAAATAAGGACAACTGTCCCTCGTCGTAATCCTCTGTCGCCTCCCCCCTCCCTCTTTCTCTTTCTCTATTTCTCTTCTCTCTCTCTTTACAGGCAAACTGTTTGTGAAGCCAGTTAAATTGAGTAAATTTGCTAGCAGAAAAATGTTCATTTTATCAGTGGTCCTTCTAATTAACGCGCTAAAACCTGGATATTCATTAAGGCTTTCCCGTGGAAGGGAGTGATCCGTCCTTTGTCTAATATTTCGCTCCATGTCTGGTGGTGTTTAGGTCCATCATTATTTCATGAACATATTAGTTTTCGTCAAGGAAGAAATTTTCCATCTGAATTTATTGATGAGTAGACTTATTAATGTCAGGAGACATGCGGGTGAATCGAAACTAATTAAACTGTTTGAAAAAAAAACTTTTGAAGACTTAATTACACTTCAGAAGAAGTATTGTGCTCCATTAACTGAGCCACTCAATCCACATTTTTTCCCCCCTATGTAACCATTCCATTTTTTGCTGGAGTGAACCACAGTACCTTGCAGGCAGGTCAACCAGGACCCACACCCCATTGCTTCCTGTACTGCAGAAAAAAGGCAATCAATGGTCTTTTTCGATAAATTCAGCTGAAATGGATTGTTTTAAAGGGAATAAACAAAGTAAACCGTTTTTTTAAGTATGTGTTCCCTAGTCGAGTATATTTATGCGAAATTCTAAGTTCTCACCAGAATTTAGGTTCTGGCTATTCAACTACCACAGTGCGAGTATTGTTTTCGGGATTTCGAGTACAAGTGTCCAAGTGCGGCTTTTATATCTGAGCCCCGAGAATCAAAACCCAACATTTTGGCCATAACATGCACGTCAAAATGGTAATATAACCGAAACCCTCCAACCCATTAAGGATAACAGACAGAGTAATAACTATAGTCCTTGATTAAAGAAAATCAAAGGACAAAGTTGGCATATCTGTACGAATAAGTCTGTCACGACTTCCAGCGAGGCCTGTGTTATGTTAATACGTGAATATACTCTTGGGAAGAGGGTACGATAAAAGTATCTTGCCAAGGGGTTGATTGGAAGGGTCGGTTACAAATCTACATAAAACACAGATTCAATCACTCCAAATAAACGATTAATACTTCCAGCTGAATTTATGTTAGTTTATTATCTTCTATTTCTCTTAATCAATGTTGGATCATAAAAAGCTCAATCAGATCATATTATACAGCCTTGCATGGTAAATAGAAATAATGATCATGAGATCGTTCTCTTTCGAACATAGATCCAGTTCTAAAGAGCCTGTGTGATTGGGATAAACTTGCTGTGTAGACTAGAGTGAAGCTATATTACGACGATATATCATATACTAACTGATGATTAGTGGCAGCTATAGCAACCCCCCACCCCTTCCCCTGCCCCACTCACAAAGTGTGACTACTTATTAGCACATAGCTCCAAAGAGCCAATCAAAAGTGAAGCAAATAAAATATCTGCCTGCACGAGTGTAAATATCTGGATGGAACATACATATGTGTCCTAAACTCACATTGCTCTGGAAGAATTTAATGTAGATCAAGTAAAAAATCAAATTATACTATACGAGCGTGAGACCAGAAGAGTTAATGTCTTCCAGGGATGTATTTCAATCGGAGGTTATCTTCATGTTGGCTATAAGGTGCTTACAAGGTTAATT
>JAIPMN010022920.1:0-16912 GCA_020650975.1 Apostichopus californicus
TATATATACAGTGGTCAGGGCAACATGGCAACAAAACACACCAGACCCCTGGATGCAACTGGATGCTATTATCAATTATGATGAAACAGTTATTCAATTAAATTAATTATCAAGTATCCGTAAGACAATATGATTTGAAATTATTTTTCCAAGTGCAGTTACAGTAAGTTGCAAAATAGATTATTAATAAGACGAGACTATGTAGGGAATCCATTTCTGTATTCTCTATCGGTGCGATAATCTCTGATAATAATCTACTTGCATTAAAGACGTGTGAGAGATGTTAAAATATTGCTGGCCCATAGAGCTGTACAGTATGTAGGTTCTTGCCACTTGTACAGTACAGTAGATGCTAATTACTGCATGAATAACCATAAAACATATATGTATATACAACATGTGAAAGGAATTTAGGTATAAATTATTGCAGGTAGCAAGTTTGAGCCTAATGTTTATCTGAGGAGGTAAATATGGAAGACATGGCCACTTAAGTTTAATAAGCCAGTTTCAATCACAAGAAATAAAATAAATAAGAAAAAAATAAATAAATATGGAATCTAGCTTACGGCAACATTTATCACAACTGTAAAAGAACATTTTCTAGCCAGCCTAACATTCATATTCATTGCTAATTAAAAACTCCTCGGTTACCATATGGAGCTATTAAAGTATACAGTTTGTTGGTTGTTATTTGAGAATTCAGGTTTGCCAATACTGTTTGTGATCGTGTGTGACTGTAACTTAATACTAACTAAATCATAACTGAAATAACTAAACAATCATCATACCTTAAGATAGACAAACGTGTAATGTTAACCATGCAGCTGTCAAGCAACATGTTTGTAATTAGTTTTAATTGTGACAGATTGCATGCAAACATCGAAATGATCCATGTTGTAACAGAGTTATGATATAAAGGGTAACTCTATCCCTATAGACCAGGGTTTCCCTAACTTTATCCCCCCACGAACCCCCTGTGGATGTCAGAGTTGTCCACGAATCCCCAACTTTTCGAGACACGATCTGAGTCATTATTATACTACAATACGTATAACAGTGCTGCGTAAAATATCAAGTTCATAGTGTAATATTGTGGAGTTTGTCGATAGATATGACTTTTGTACATTACTAAATTATCTGATATGTGAGATGAGATTTTAGTTCAACAAAAAGTTTTGACTTTCAGAAACGTCTCACGAACCCTCTGGGATGGACTCACGCACCCCTTGGGGGTTCATGCACCTCAGTTAGGGAACCCCTGCTATAGACCCTCACCCTTTTAGCGATTTTTATTTATTTCATTTTTGTTACTACTGAGCATGAGAAAAATATACTATTTGGGGTTAGTTATCATTTACCCTACTTTGAGCATCTAATATTAAGTTAATTTGAAACCACCACTAATATAATCAATGCCACATTCATATCACACGTACATTAATGTGATTATGGAAAATTGTTCCAAGGCGAAATGATGAGTTTAAAAATGACATAGATCTGAAGAAACAAACAAACAGGCTGTTGCAGTGTGTGGGACAATGGAGCTGAGGAGATGGATGTGTGAGCTCTATATGTGTACTGTTGTGGGGCTGTGTGGTGATCAAACTGTGAGGGTGCTGCAAGTATTGTGGTTGGGATAGGACGGGGTGGGTTGGGGGTGGGGGTAAAGAACGTTATTTTACATCATACACATTTACCAAAGCAGCAGTGGATAACACCATCAATTGGCTGATCTCAAACCAGAGTCGGAGAAATATTTGACCGAACTTTACAGGTTATGGTGACAGTTTTATCATCATATTTATTCAAACAAAATGAAATGGCTAAGGAAAATAAAACCCATCAAGGTTATACAGCTCTGTGAGTCTCTTACACATGATCCTATAATAGACCAATCTTTCAAAAACCAAAGAAAGAAAAAAAAAGGGAAAAATAAGAAACTTTTCACAGAGGCTCTGAAAGTAATTTCCTTGCAATGAATTGGCTAAGAATTCTGCTTCCTGTTACCTCAGGTTCATGCCATGCTTTTAAATGAAGACGAAGCAAGAAAGAAAGAAAAAACACAAACGATGACGATGATACAAAAAAAGAAAGAAACGATTAGATAACATGAATCAACACTCGATATTGCTCGATGACTTTCGGCAAAATGTCTTCGAGAGCCGTTCCTAGGAAGAAGAGATGACAGAATTGAATAATAACCTATAAGCGACCGACCGACTCCCAACTACCGAAAGAGTCAATTAAGGTCTCCCATCAAAACTTAATTAACAAGGAATGGTTTTCTACGGACATGGTTCTCCTGGCAGACTGACAGACAATCTCCAGACTACAGGCATCACCTGATGAAATTAAGTAGGATCGGTTGATGGCATCTAGTGTTAACTGGACCAGAGAGGATGAGCGGTATTCAATTCAAAGCCGATCGACTGTAACGGGAGGGCATGACACTTTCCCCCAAACAAAAACAGGCCCAATTTCACTTGCATTATTTAAGTGACACACAACTTTAGACTAATAAACCTACAGGGTATACTATAATCGGATATTTAAACTCGGAAAACTTTTTTACAAAACTTTTCAAATTTCAGTGTTTATAAATATTCTTTGAAAAGGTGGAATTTTTTTTCTCCCTTTTTGTAGGTGGAAAAATTTCAAAGATGAGGTCAAGTGAGGACAAGCGTGTTATGTTGCTTGACAGAAGTTTGTGGAATTTTAGAGAGTATTGAGTATGTAGCTACATGGATGAATATTTGTAATGACACTCTCCTATATACCTGGTACAGGTGCATCAATATTGACCTAAGAAGGTTACTTGTGGTCAAGTATGTCCTGTATGTCTCTGCTTTTCAATCGGCCATTGTCTAAAGTCATTTTGTATGAAATGGAGCTTATCCTCATCCGTAATAAAGATTTGCAGATGTTTAGATTCATCGGCAAACACCACCTGGAAGAATTTTCTATTGGTTGAACTTGTAAGTTTTTTTTAAACTTTTTTTCAGTTGCTTGAATTTGATAAATTATTCAAATAATATTATTTGATACTTAAAATGGCCTAACCAAGTAATTCATAATCTCTGATCTTATAATTCAGTTTTGTTTCAAATAATATGAAGTAAAATCTACAAGTTTTGAAAGTTTCAAAAACTTTTGGACCTAACAATTGATAGTATGAAAAAGTGACTGGGTTATGAAATTTTGACAATTGAATGGGATCTTTATTAATTTTCTCATTAATTATCAAACCTTATACATTTGGCAGGGCAAAAAATAAAGCTTTTCAACTAACTTTCAAGCAGCAAAATGTACATGAAACTTCACTTACATTGTTGCTACAGCTACTAAGGGTGCGATTCACAAATCTTGATATTACAGTTTATATAGCATTGCCATATGGTTAAAGGAATAACGAAGGCAGGGATCAAAGACAACTTTCATCATTCAGTAACCTAAAAACTCTCTAATATTCGAATTTTAAGCTTAACCGCTTCCTGTTTGACTGAATACGCTCGCTTTGAACATAGGCTCCTAAGGTCTCACCCAGTGGCGGAGCTAGGGGTATTGGTCAGAGGGGGCGAGAATGGTCTGTAGGGGCGCTTTCGACACTATCTAAGCGGAGCGCCACCGCAGGTTGGCGCGGAGTGTACAGATTTTTTTTGAGTAAAGATACTCCCTAGATCGCCGGATATGACCCTTTCCGGGCCTTGCTAATTTGCAGATAAACGAAGAATAAATAGCCGTTAGAGCATTTTGTCAGAAAATTACAGCAAGAATATGTGACAAATGTCAATAGGTATACGAGAGCGCAATAAAAAAAGTCAATAATCGCGAATGGGTAAAAAGTGGTAAAAAGCTGAAAAGGGCGCCAGCAGTCCATTTGAGTCCGTCAGGGGGGGCATTCGCCCCCCCCTGACTGTATGGACGCTTCGCCACTGGCCTCACCACAATACACATGTAAGCCGCCATTGATTACGTAAGACGCTTGAAATTCCATATTTATGACGTCACTTTTGAGGTTACTGAATAATATCAATTGTCTTTGATCCTGCCTTTGTTATTCCTTTCAAAAGTAACAATAACATTTCTTCATCTTCCCTCACTATTATCCCAGACAACTGTGGATAATACACTCTGATAGAAAAAAAAGGGCGGGAAAAAAAAAACTCTAGCTTGACATGAATGTGTCACACATATTTCAAAGCCTGCAGGTTCCATGCATCAAATTTATTGGACTAAACAGCTTATAATGTACACGACCTTTAATAGAAAGAGTTTATTTAGGATTTGTTGCACACGGTATTAAATTACATCACAACTACGCTCTGAAATTTCAAAGTTTGAAACTAAAGTTGTTTGGATGCATGATTCTGGCGCCAGGTTTACGGTAACAATTTACAGCGATTAAATTTATAGCCTAGCAGATTTATCGAAAGTTTTCCTCACGGAAAGAATTTAGCCGGAAACAGAGTAAGATAGGCACGAAGGCTTTCACTGACTTATTGCAAACTGTCTACTATACCGATTAGAGTTTGGGTAAGTCGTAGACTCTCTGCAAGTGGAAAATTTAAAGTCAGTTCTTACAGACGAGACAATCGCTTAACATGCATGACACGATGACGAGTTTATGACTTTAAGCATTACAATGTACGGTACATGGTGACCTGTACGCTAAGTACTGTCAAACAAAATGTTGTAGCTAAATTGTAGTAGGAAGGAAATATAGGAACTATATAATGAAATGGAAGACTCATTTCCAGTGTATCCAGGGCAGAGGATGGACAATGTGTCAGGAGTTCTAAAGCAGGGGTTCCCTAACTGGGGTGCATGAGCCCCCAGAGGGTGCGTGAGTCCATCCCAGGGGGTTCGTGAGACATTTCTGAAAGTCAAACCTAGAGTACTTTTTGTTGAACTAAAATCTGATATATCATATAATTTAGTAATGTACAGAAGTTGTACCTATCGAAAAAACTCTTTTGCGTTCCATACGCATATGTTGCCATAGTAGTACCGTACCGTGCATGTGATAAATAAACTGAATTATGAAACAGACACAGGCCGCATGACTTTGGTGAAGTTGGTGTACGCATGACAGTACAATGATACACTATGAACTTGATACTTTTAGGAAGCATTGTTATACATATTATAGTATAATAATGACTCAGATCGTGTCTCGAAAAGTTGGGGGTTCGTGGACAACTCTGACATCCACAGGGGTGTTTCGTGGGGGGATAAAGTTAGGGAAACCCTGTTCTAAAGCTAGTTTTACCAGGCTTAAATGATACAGGATTATATTCCTCTGGATGCAAGGCATTAGACACTCGATACTTTAGAAGGTGTCCAACATGTCATATACAGTTAATCATACGTACTGTAGATAAGGAAGAGATATTGTTACTTGTAGTCGACATCCAAGTTTAAGGTCTTGTCGAGTCTCACCAATAAATTTGTGTCCACGCGATATATTTCCTTCACCGTATCATATCTACACAGTATATGGGTAAAACCTGATAAAACTGTGTATATATAGTTTGATTCACTTTACTCTGGAAATTTAGTGTTTGAAGTCGTGACTCCTTACTACAAGACTGCCTGATAGGCCATTTACACTTTGATAAATAGAAGCTATGTAAGCCTCTACACTCAACTAACATAAAAACCTTGTACCATAAATAATGCATATATAGGGACACGCTAAAAACTGATTTCTAGATGTGAACCTGCATGTACTGCAGTACAGGCTATATTATTGGGACTATTTTATAAATTTTTCATTTTTTCATGGTAACGAAACAATTTCAAATATGTCCTCTCTACTCCCTTTTCTATATGTAGGCCTCTACACTCAACTAGAACATAAAACCTTGTACCATACATAATTTATATAGGGACACGCTATAAACTGATTTCTAGATGTGAACCTGCATGTACTGCAGTAGAGTCTTTTATTATTTGGACTATTTTATCAATTTTTCATTTTTTCATGGTAACGAAACAATTTCAAATATGTCCTCTCTACTCCCTTTTCTATATGTAGGCCTCTACACTCAACTAGAACATAAAACCTTGTACCATACATAATTTATATAGGGACACGCTAAAAACTGATTTCTAGATGTGAACCTGCATGTACTGCAGTACAGGCTATATTATTGGGACTATTTTATAAATTTTTCATTTTTTCATGGTAACGAAACAATTTCAAATATGTCCTCTCTACTCCCTTTTCTATATGTAGGCCTCTACACTCAACTAGAACATAAAACCTTGTACCATAAATAATGTATATATAGGGACACGCTATAAACTGATTTCTAGATGTGAACCTGCAAGTACTGCAGTACAGGCTATATTATTTGGACTATTTTATAAATTTTTCATTTTTTCATGGTAACGAAACAATTTCAAATATGTCCTCTCTACTCCCTTTTCTATTACACATCTTTGGATATGAAATTATCATGCACCAGTACTGTGTAATATATATCATACACAATATATAGCCCTATCATTGTGTTTGAATTAGTATCAAAGCTGGCAAAGCTGTTTAAATCTTTGGCATTTGAATACACTGGTCTTGTATGCGTTCAGTTCATACGTACTTGAAAAAAACCCTCCGTTGGGTGAGACTGTAAATGCCTGCAAACAGGATATAAAGTTACACACACCGTCATATCGTCGTACACGACACCCCTTACCATGCGTTAAGTAAATATATATCTTTTTATGTCTTTTTTTACTAGTGTAATTAACACCCTCCAGGCAATGACATAGGAGACATTAATGACATATCTTCTATCAACTCCCACCTTAAAGAGCTGAAAATATAAACATATAAGATTCATATTCACAAGTCCATGTACATTACTGAATATGGTATGATATTTATAAAAATATGATATTACCACTACTACTGTTCCTACCATTAAAAATAGTGCAGTACATATCATGTGATACTTTGGCTCCAAGCTACTGTATATATTCCACACTATGCACGGTACATTACATTACAGTACTGTAGGTATTAGACAGCGAGCTGGGTTAAAGCAGCATTTTGAGTTTTATCGCCATTTTCCACTTTTTGACAAGTCCATCAAGTTTTTTACATATATCAATCACAAAACAGCAAACTAAGATATTAGCCAAGTTTTTTCCCTGCCAAAAGCGTTCATTGGCGAGTAATTAAGGACATTTGCAGATAATGAGAAAAGTGTCCACCGACAAATTACACAGTTAATATTAATCGCATACAGTTCCCCCAACCCACTAGTTTGAATTCAACCAATCAGAGATGCAGGTTTAGGTATGAGCCGTTGCTAAAAATAGATTCAAAGCGTCGAGTTGGTAACTTGGTGCAACCAGCGAGCTGGACTCTAACAGCTCCCTGGTACAACTGCCATAGACAATCCACACAAATCAAGCATGGTGTTGTGTTACGTATTGGCCAATGACGTTCGTAGCTTTTAAATATTCATATTATGGGCCAGGTTTATTTGGATCCCAACGGAAATTATTTTCGAGAAAAACAAAGTTGAAAGTTGTAAATTTTTCGACTTTTATGCCACCATTTGAAGTAAGATTTGAATAGATATGTATGTCGTTATGGCCTCGTGGAATCAGTGAGAAAAACCATAGAAAAGGACGCAAAATGCTGCTTTAAGATGTACTACTGAGAGGAATCCAGTATCCTCTGCGAAGGACAGCTGCGAGTTCAACATCCTACCTCCTCAAGCACACCCTAAGCTGTCAAGTTATTAAACTGAGTAACAACTTTTCATGTCTTTAAAGTGTCAACATAGAGATCACAGCCAAATAAACCATGTATGCAGACCAGTACAATTATATAGTCGGTCGCCATCTACCTCTTAATACAGTGCAATACAGTTACTGCTGGGTTTCATGGATTTCATTTGATTTTTTCTTCTCCTTTCTCTGAACTCTTTTTTTTTGTCTTTTTGTAATGCTAATTAAAATGAATTGATGACGACGGTGTAATTAAATTTAACGAAGAAGCTGCTAAGTTCTTCAAGAGCTTTCTTAATTGATGATGCATGTCACGATCAACTGGGATAATTTCTGTGATCAATCGTTAGTGTATGGTGATATTAATTCACATCTTCAGGTTTTCATCATGGGTATATTGTCATACAGGTACAGTACTGTATATATAAATATATATATAAGGCCAAATATGAATAATTACACAACAATTTTTATTAGTGTAAAGTTACATTTCAAATGGCACCTAAATTCACTAGGTGAGCTGATGTTTAATCAAAAAGGTTGAACACAGACTGTGATTAGGTACGTCAGCTCCGCGGAAACAACGCAAAATTCAGTAGGGAAAACAAATAATTTATAACATAATAACATAATTTCAATAAATGAATCTCAAATTACAGAATGATCATGCATTAGATTTGTTTTTCTGGAAAAAAACACATCGGTAAACATTTCTGAGATCTGTCAACTCAGCAAGCCAATTATTAACGACCCTTCATTGGCAAATTTATTTATAATTTTATGAATAATGCATTCATATTTAACAATATAGGATAGAGACAAGTACCAATGAAAATGTTACTTTAAAGAACCTTTCTTAGTCGTTTCAAAGGTGAATCATTAAAAAAAGTATAAACATTGAAAGTAATAAAATAGAAACATCATACAGTATATATACCCAGGTTGCAAATGTATTAGATTTTTTTTTTTTTTGGTTAGACATAGCAACTACCAAAAAAATTCTGCTTGAAGTACTCCTTTTAAGTTCAATAAATTCCACAGACAATTGATAACTTACCCAAATTTACTGCAGGCATTATCATGCCAGATACATATTTTAACTTAAAAGGCCAAATAAAAAAGCAATATATAAATGAAATGAAAGGAACAAATAAATGAAAGCAATATCAGACATCAACTGACAAAAAAACAATTGCACAAAAACATTTTATTAAAAAAAGAAAAAAAGACGTTTACTACAAAAATCATCCCTAAGACCACCATGGTATTACTAGCTCCCTCCCTCTGAGCTAAATCTATTATATACAAGGCAATAAATATTGATTCACAGATGGATGAACAGACAGATTTCTCAGCTAACATTGATACATTTGTCAATCACCTGCTTTCGTTTGATATTCGGTTAATTGCCCCATGTAGTGAAGTGATCTCTGACGTAGTACAGTTATATTAGTTAAAGCTATGTTTATCTATCTCGGCAATTTCTATTTTCAAGTATTCTCTATTCTCGCAGGTGCCTGTATGTCTCTCTCTTTCAGTGATGTTTTAGCACATACAATATGAAAATGAAAAAATGGAAAAAAAATGTCACTCCAAGCATGCGTGGAATTGTCTACATCGATCCCAAAAAGTTATTACGTTTAAATGGGTCTTATCATGCCATGTTAAAATATTATAACTGTATAAGCAGGAAAGATTATGTCACAACTGTGTAGTAATATTGGTGAATTTTTTTTTTTTTTTGCACAAGTTATATCGATCCAATCAACATCAGGCAATTTTCAAACAGACTGTTAATAACTGGCACACTCGAACAATAGCGTCTGGGCTATTACAATAAATTTCTTAACAGAGTGCAGTTTGTGTTCGTGCGTGTGTATAATCTGTATTTTTTCTCCTTTGAAACTTCAAGAAAATACTGTGAAGAATTGCATCCAATGTCAATTAGATTGGTTTGAATCATAGGAAAAGTCAAAGCTCTAGACATAATATACAATTCATAATAAGACTGGAAGATAGACATTATTATTAGACAAACAGCTCTAGGGCTTTAAGCACAATTACTATACATATTAGTTTCATATGTACATAAAAGTCTTTTCAAACTTGCAAGAAGAAAATGAAAAATTACAATGAATTATAAAGTTAAGTTAATAATTAATATAAGTAATAGCAGACAGTAAAAATGTTTAAGTATTCTGATTTTTTTTTATTTACCTTTTTTTTTTTTTTTTGGAAAATAAAATACCTGTACAATACTCTGATACAGTACTTCCCTTCCTAGATAATCTGGCCAAATGATTTTAAATCCAACCAAACTAATGTGCAGTTAGGTAATAAAATGTTACATAATGTGCAGCCAGTTTCTCATGACACCTTTGGTACGCAATGGACTTACAACAGTCTGTACACCAGTGCAAGGTATACTGTAGCTTGCAATTTCCTTAAACTGTATACGATATGCCATCAAATCATTCTTAAAATACTTCCTAACAATGCTTCCTCATGTACATCCTAAAGTACTTCCTTAAATGATTCATAAAACAAATCCTCATTTACACCCTCCCTCATTTACCCCCGCCCCCTCAAAAGGGTGCATACTATACTACTATCAAACAGAGTAACAGACATCCTTCAAAATATATACCAATTCTGTCATCAGTATTGACTATAATAACAAGGTGGTTAACAGGTGATGTTATATTACTCAAAATTTCTGTGACATCCGTGGAAACTTTTTTCTTAAATTTGGGACCAAGCACGGTGCAGAGAGCCCTACTTTCCACTGACAGCTAAAACCTACTGCTTTTGGCATATGTTTGTCTCCTGTGGCCAGCTCTGACATTAGAACAACATCCAAGCAAATTAAAGGCAAACCTTTTTGAAACAACAAAAATGCTACGACTTAAGTTGTGATTTTGAGTTTTTGATCATTTTCCTTTTATCTATTTCATATTTTTTCTACTTCCTGTTTTTTTTCCCCATTCTTACTTACACGAGGATGGTTTCCCAACTCTCTTAAGCATAGTAAGCTGCAGAAAGCAATTTCTGGAGAGTACTGAGCCTGTCCCAGGCCGTAGAAATGTTGCAGAAAGCAATTTCTCGAAAGTACTGAACCTGTCCCAGGCCTTAGAAAGCTACAGAAAGCAATTTCTTGAAAGTACTGAACCTGTTCCCACACCGTAGAAATCTATACAGCACTTCAGTTAACAACTGAATTAGCTCTTCGTATTTACTCAATCTATGGAATAACCTTCATGTAGCAATTATAAATGTATGTATTCAAAGTAATAAAAAAACAGATGGAGAAATATATTAAGTACTAATATCCATTTGCTAATGTTCCACAGTCAAAAAATTGTTGTTTTTCAGGATTTTTACTCTGGGTTTATATTTTTTGTTTAGTTCAATGTTAGAAAGTTATTATCTATGTATTCATACAGTAAGGTGACTCTGGCAGTTATACCGATGTTTTCTTACACTGCATGGCTACAGTTTACCTGTAGGTTAATATCCTTCCATTGAGCCATGCAGCACACTGGGCACACTATTAGGGAATAAATAAATGGATCTACTGTACTGTAGTATACAGCTAGGCTTCCAAGTGCTTTTCTATGGTAACAGATTGAAATAAACGTCTTCCTTCTAACGTTCACTAAAATAATTCCTAATGATTTGCTAAATTAAAAGTGAGTAGGATGGTAACGTGTAAAATGTAAAACGTCAACCTACTCTGTTTTCTTCAAAGTTTACAAAAACAAATCCTCTGTTCACCCACTGTTTTTTTTTTGCAGGAAACTCCCATGGGAACTCTCAGTAGTTGAAGAAGAACAAACAAACACAAATAAACCTCTACTACTGTTTAGCCATCTAAAATTTACATAATTCACTTTAACTGTGGAGAAACATGATAATTATTCACATGTATTAACTAGGCCTTTAGCTGAGGGCCCCTTCATTGCAACGGAACGGAACGTTCCAGAATGTCAAAAAATTAGCACAGTCGGGTGAGCAGTTCTGTGACTTACATCGCATAATGAATGTACAGTAGCACGCTTTGAGCTTTCAAGATATCTTGGACAGCCAAACAATTAAAACTGCAAGTTACACTAGTAAAGGTTGGGGCCTGACGAGAATGCACTATGCCTTCCCTTATTCAATGATTACCGATACCTGTTTGCTTGTACAGTAGTTTTAAAAGCTTAAAAGTGCAAGATTAAAACTTAAATGCGAACCCCTCCGCCCTACCCCCCTCCCCAAGTTATCCTACATACATATATCAATGATAAAAAATCTCTGCAGAAAAAAAATGTTACCTCATTCCTGAACAACTTGAGAATGGCAAAGGAAACAATTGGTTCCATTTAATGTTTTCTATTTATAGATCTATATAGAACTTCTATAATGCTTCAAAGTGTTTCTATTTTCGTTCATTTTCTATTTACCTGATAGTTTTATTAATGTCAGGTACGTTCTCTATACTGTTGTTACTGGACTTTGATCGCTTCTATCCGTTCATCAATGGTGTATCTCTTGAAGTCTCCAAAACTGGCAATGGTAAAACTCCCATAGTTCAACCACAGCCAACTATCATTAAAAATATATAGCTAAGTTTAATTCTGACGATAGTTGAGGAACCTCTTTCCCTTCCTCCTCCCTTACCTCGATCTATCTCTCTTCTCTAATTCCCCAATATCCACCCTCGATTCTCCTCCCTTTGCTTTATCCTCTGCAAATCCCCTCCCAATCCCATCATCCTTCACTCCCCCGGCCGTCACCGACAGTGTTCATTATCTTTACCCACTGTTTAATTTCCTCCTGTCGTCCTATAGTCCCCCTTTCCATCTTCCCTTTCCGCCTCCCTCCCTCATCCACACTGCTCATTTTCCTCTTCTTCTCAACTAGAAATGTTGAGAGGACGATCGCTGGTCAAGAACGTCAACTTCAGCTCGTCAACTCATATAGTGTTGCATCCAAAGCAGTCAAGAAAAGGGCCCATACTGCATAAACTGGCATAATTAGTGAACTTAAATATATAGACTGAAGCGTACCGTCGAAGGTGAGATATTCCAATTGATGTATTAATTGTGTGCTTCATTACTTGTATTGAGGCTTGACAAGATTGCATCATGCTAATGTTACTGAACATTGTTTCAGTCTCAAACTTAACAAGAATCCATTACGGCAGCTTGCGGCTGATTAAAGTGAACTTCCTTTCTACGATATGGCCCACCTCTCATAGCTCCTTTCAGAATGACAGCAGTTACTAAGTTATACCCAGACTATACCTACATCTGGCAATTCGATTTCCATAAAAAGGTATTCCGACGAATGTGAATGTATGTAGTCCTTAGGATATGTATAAATATCACACAACGGCAACACCTAAAGTATGTGAGACAAGCTAAAGCGGAGGCCAAATCTACATGTTTGCATTACAATTAAAAACAAAAATAAAGTCTAAGAATTAACCATGCATGAGCTTTTATTAGTAGACTGAAAACCAACAACATGTGAATTAGGTTAAGGTTCAAATCTTTCATTAATAACAGGTCTGTCAATTTGGCTTGGACGATAAACTTTGTAAACACTGATCCTTGCTCATACTGTACTCTGACAAGAATTAACTCCATTTCCAAAACAAAGACAAGTCTCACCCACACACCCACCCCCCCCCATCCCCACCCCAGCTTTCACCTCTTATTATAAACTATACTGTAGACACAAAGGTACTTCAAAGCTCTGACAAGTGATTGATGTCTTAAATTACCGCTCAATTTGAAATAAATTCATTTGCAAATGGTGTGGACTTTAATTTCCATTTAATGAAGCAAAAGTCAGGAAGTTGTTCACAATTTTTTTTTTTTTTTTTTTTTTAATTCTTTAAAGAAGGGCCTCAACATCGTCACAGTCACATGTTCAGTATCACTTCAAGTTGAAGATCTATTTTGCAAATTTGTCAGTACAATATCTTTCCAAAAAATAAAACAAAAACGTGGAAGGAATGAATGTTTATTATATTATTTTGTGAACTCAGTATAAAGCAAGAAAACCATGAGACAGCATTTTTAGCTATATATATCAGCTTGTGGTTATGTGTCATTTATAACACTAAAAAAGCTATAATGGTCACCGCACATAGTTAGTTAGTTAGTCCTTTTTCATGAAAACCTACTTTATAATATGTGAACTGCAAACCAGGCTGTCCCACTATATGCAGTAATTTACAATCTGCAACAACAAAAAATTGTAAACCAGGACTTTCATTGATATAAATTCCTTTGTTTCTTTCTCATTTCTTTTGGTTGCACATCATAATAATTTTTTTTTTATATTTTGATTGTCCATGGAGAGGCATATTTTGAATAGACCTGACACATGTACAAGTCTGTTAACTTTCCTCTAAATTCCTCTAAATGTAAGATCTCACAGGGTTTTATACATTTTACTCTCAGGTCTCGGCATATCGCTGGAAACGATTAATTCCCAAAACAGCTGCTGCATTAATGCAGTCAGTACCCTGAGTTCTTCATAATTCACAACGACGTACCTGTATTATTATTTATTGCAAACACTTTCAACAACTCAACAAGTTTATTTTCAGTACTTTATGTCATCTACATCAGTCCCAGTCCTTCTAATCAGGCTGTAAAACATATTCTTAACTTTCTTAATTTTAAAGTTGCCCGTACTGATACTATAATTAACCCCCCTTTTAATTTGTACTCATGCTCCATGGGGCATGTTTTGATTTCATCTATAGTTAAGATACCTACAGGTACAAATAATCATAATAATAAATGAGACTTATATAGCGCCAAATCAGTAGACAAAAGTCACTGCTCAAGGTGCTTTACAAAGAAAGCAGATTAATTAACAAAAGAACAAGTGAAAAGATGGGTCTTAAGTAGACTTTGAATGTAGGAAGTTTAGAGCATGTTCCAATGTGATCTGGTAATTTGTTCCAGAGATAAGAGCCAGAGTATTCGAAGCTTCTGTAACCATAGGTCTTCAAGCGTGGTTAAGAACAGTTAAATACAGTTTGTTGGAGGAACGAAGTGTGCGAGTTGGAATATAAGGCAAGAGAAGTTGCGACAGGTACACAAATTATAGTATCTCTCTTTGAATGACTATTCAGACATGTATTTTAGAGGCTTGTACTTGTACCCACACTCATGATGCCTAGCTGACTTAATAGAATAAATGCAACTAGAAGAGAGTTATATTCACGTTCAAATAATTCCTTACCTATAAAATATCATGAAAGGGTTCCAGAAAAGTACTTTTTTTTCTCTGAAGGCAACGGAACGAATGTCTCACCGTCGAGTGGGGGTGTCGGGATTCACAGAGAGTCCTCCAAATCGTGATATTAGCCTTGGACAGCAGACATTGGGTTTACACGATCAATTATCCAACTATACGTTGCATGAAGAGATATGCCACTTGAAATAGGAGTAGATTAATGTGACAGATCACAAGGTCTTCTGAAGCTAACACTCCAGACTAGAGGCTAGATGTACTCCAAAACAACAAACTACTTTATCTGGATAGCAGAGTTCAAAGCCTTCTTCATCCCAAGGGCGATCCACTTCGTAGTTGTGAATGCTCCTGAACTCAGGATCAATCGGGATCCTCATTTCCGAGCGGATCCGTAACCCTGCAAGGGTGACCAAGATTGTAGATTGTGTGCAAGCTCCCCAACTCAGGATCGGACCTCACAATCGGGATCCCCATTTCCGAGAGGGATCCTGATACCTCAAGGTGGTCGAGACTGTAGTGTGAATGCTCGGGATCGTGCAATCGTCCCAAGATTTCCACATACTGTAGACGCAGACCGGCGTGAGTCAAAAGTCACAGACTGGTTGCAGTCTTACATTAATACGGATAAATTACTAATTGATTTGTGAGTCTAAAGGCACAGACCGGTTGCAGTCTTACATGCATTAATAAGGATAAATTACTAATTGATTTGTGAGTCTGAAGGCACAGACCAGTTGCAGTGATGCAGTCTTACATTAATACGGCTATATTACTAATTGAACTGTTAAATTTTGATCAAGACCTTTTCACAATTGCATTTTATGCTCTTTCCTGCTATGTTGATCCATTACCAGACTGTTCTCAAATATAATGAGTAAATATTGACAATTATTATGACGGGTATTCTTTACTTTGTCATTTATCTTCTCTCTACATAATTTACAGACATTCTGGTAATATTGAACCTTAAATATCATCGGCAGTAAATACTTGCTGAAGTTTGCAATCTGAGCATTATAACTACTCACCATTTTTTCTTTCATTTTTTTTCTTTTTCTTCTTCTTGTTTTTATTAATTTTTTCTATTATAAATTTATTCTCTAGTCAATAAGTGATTTATATTATTACTCTCCGATTAGCCAGCAAACGACTGCATGAATTTGTTGGAATTCAGGGAACTTCAACAACCTTTTAAGTGGAATATAAATGCAAATATCTACCTAGTACTGTATGAAGGCTTTATGTACATATAATCAGCACAATATCTGTATATATCTACATTCAATAATCAGAATCAAATTAATCACTAGGTACTTTCATAAGTAAACACTTATCACCAATTCTTGACTGTAATATGGTCGATTAAACATTAACTGACTGTAAATTTATCTTGCCAAAAGAGCTATATAGAGCTTAACTTATATTTTTCATATCTATTATTTCCAGACGTTGAACGGGTCAACTTTAGAAACTTTATTACCATGGGTTTAAAGAAGATTTGCCGAGACAAGAAGTAAAAGAGGTTTGTCAAAAGTTTCAGCACACAGTACTAATAGGTGTGCCATTGTTTAATATGTTTTCTGTACAAGCAGACTCACACAGTAATATTTTCTATACTTAATGAAAATCCTATTGCTTTCATAATTAATTCCCATTTTTTAATTATAACAGACTAGCACCATTCATGTGTATGTTTTAGGATAAAGAACCTGAGGTATTTCTTTGTACATGTAAATCTGTTAAATAATTAAGTCTAATAACTTGTTATTACAGTAATAGTTACTACAATTAATTCAGCACAGAATTCCGTATAGAGTAGGTAGTTAGGGCTATGTAGGTACACCTGCTGCTACATATATATATTATAATTTCAATTATATATATATTATATAATATATATATTATATTA
>JAIPMN010022921.1:2742-18220 GCA_020650975.1 Apostichopus californicus
CCCCCCCCCCCCCCCCCCCCCCCCCCCCCCCCTTGAGCATATTTAAAAAAAATTTTTTAATGTTTTTATGATATCGCTAGTAATTTCAAAAGAGAAAATGCTAAGATGCAACTTACAAGGCCTGGGAAGTGCCATTTCCAGCGATCTGGGAGGTATTTTCAGCCAAAATTTGCTTGTACGCTTCGCGCCAACCATGGTGGCGCTACGCTTAGATAGTATGCAATGCCGTATCTACGGCTCCGAAAATTTTTCTACATTTTCGCCCCCCCCCCAGGCAAATTCCTGGCTACGCGCCTGACTGAAGCGCGTGTGTACTGGCTTCATTCGGCCTTATACAAAATATTTGCGTCGTGGTTATCACTGTCTTGACGCATCATGTACGCAGGCGCCAAATTCGTGTACGTAAAAGATCGCATAGCCCTCTGTTTTGTTTACATTCATATGATGCTATGAGCGTAAACGTACAGACAGGACATTGCTCTTAAAAACCACTTTGCAAATCAGTTCTAAAGGTTATACGTGTGCTGAGTTATGAACTGGTAAGTAAACCAATATACCATTGTAAGGTGAGGCGAACACTGACATTGAAGATCAGCTGTCTTGTCACTTTCTTTTCATACTCCGAAATTGACAAATTCGTCGATAAGCTAACTGTAACTTTTGATTGACTCTGAATGCTGTTTGCTATGCTCTGAGCCTCTAAGCTCAAGCAGGTCAGTTCCCAGAGAGTAGTGGTATCATATTGAGGTAATTTTGGTTATTATTAGGGAGTAAGATTTCCAAATGCCCAAAATACGTGCAAAAACTGGGTAGGGGAGGGGGGAGGGAGGGTGTGAAAAGCTTAACTAAAAAAACACAATTTGATCAGCACATATCTGAAATGGATTGAAACTTATGGAAATATGTAACTCTGCTTCGCTGCAAAAAGTTAGGTTGCGTGCTATATCGTTGCTAGTAATATTTGAAGGTGCGTCAATTGTGAAGCCTTTACTATACTGCATATTTTCAACACGACTATGGGAGAATAGAAATAGAAACGTAACCAATACCCGTAATTGCATTCATCTTGTTGGATTGCATACCGATAATTTAGGCAATGCTTTGCCTGTCAGACGTCGTTATTTTGGTATTCGTCTTTGTCTCACGGTAGATATCAAGTGATGACGTCACAAAATCAGCCTCTCGGATAAAATGATGACACCGGTGGACAACAAAGGGGGCAATTCAGATACGTGTCGTCGACCTGGGTCACGGGCGCCGGTGCAGTTATGACGTCACCGAAGGCGGATTTTAGATCGAAGTACAGTTTGAACTATAGAACTCGAAGTGGTATCACAAAGTCTGAGTCTCCTCATAACAATATTGAATGTACTCCTCAAGTAATAAACGGCGTGAAGTGTGTATCCTTTACTACATCCGACGAAAAGACGCGTAAAAGACTCGCCTGTTTTGATCGATCACACAAACTCGCTAGCCGAAAGCTAAAATTCCAACACGAATCCCAAAAGGTACCAAGTAATGGCAACACAAACGTTAGTGGTTCTACTGGCCGTCGTGGCGGAGACCGTGTCACTGGCTGCATATTACACATAACTGAAACAGCTCATGATAGGGCCAAGAGAATCGCGAGGAGCTTACAATGGGATGTTGTCAGAGTACTTCGGGAGGCAGACACGGAAGACGGTCAAGACATAGTCCTCGTTAGACCTACTAATGCTTCATCTGCTCCCCTTCTATCAGCACTCAGGGATCAAAATGGCCAAGTGACAGTGTTAACAGAATCTAACAAAAGCGCGTTACTTCAAATAGAAGACTTTATAAATAGTGTGGTTATGACGTCACATATTCGCGCTGTGCCGTCAGAGAATATGAAAGACAACAATGTGCTTGATCGTGAGACTTCAATGAGTCAACAAAGGACGAACTTCACCTTCATATAGTGAGTTCATCTGAAGGAAATCATATTTAGGGAGCAACTCTGCTACAAATGATGTTGGAGGCCAAAAGAAAATTACGATGAGAGGCTAGTGGTGGCTGACGTTTACAAAGTACAAGGTTCCGAAGAAATATCTGGGACCCTCAAATCTTGGATTGATCAGACGGTAGTCTCTAAAAACTTAATAGATTCATAATCGATTACATATTTCACAGAGACAGTCATAAACCTATAAAGCTGGCGGCAAAGACCGTCTTAGCAGACGGATGAATAGTTTACAAGATGAAACGGAAGGAATATCAGTGATAAAATGTTATGTGACTTGTAGAAATTTTCCAGAACAAAACAGCGCAAGTTTACAGATTTTCTATATGGTCAAGGAGTTCTAAATGACCTCAGGTTGATGAAGTTCATAGGAAAACTGTGACATCTGAAAAAAAGGAAGTTCCATATGATATTGAATTACGGTATTCGAACAGGTTGAAGGTGGGCACGTTTGGGTTCTCTCATTATCCATTGATAGCCTATACTGTTTATTCGATAACCAAATCGGTTAGATTTATATTGTTCCATCATGGTCCGGATTAACGACGCACACTTCTTGAATCTTCAGCTCTGCTACTACTTGTGGGTTCTGGGGGGATCGGTGACTTTTGATCTTGTTACGTTATCCGTTACATAATGTATTAATTTAACATGTAACATTCCTGGGTCTCATGAGGTTTCTGTATTGATATTAAATCTCCAAATAGTGAAACGCAATCATAAATTAAATAATCAGTTTAACTGTGTTATGATATATTCCAGGCTGAGGAGTTCTTATGCAAATTTGACGGAATCGACGGAATGACCTAACTTTGACGTCATGTGGTATTGAGATCATGGTAGGTGTCAATGAGACTTTGTTTTTAAATGTCATCATGTTCAGAATTATAGATCTTCAAATATAATATACTCTCAATAATTATCATATTCAAAATTGTCACCAGCGAAATATATTTCGGGCAGACAAAATTGCAAAAATCGTCTCTTATTTCATGACCCCTCCCCCCCCCCTTTTTCCCTTTAGTTAAGAAGTCTTTTTGTTAAACCCTTTTTTTTGTTAATACCCTTTGTCAAATTAGTCTTTTGTGATTAAAAGCTCCCTCTTGCGGTTGCAAAATCAATTTTAAAATATAATTAAAAAATGCCTTTTGTAAAAAAAACAATTTTGGATCCTTTTTGTTTTGAGGTACCTTCTTGCCCCCCCCCCCCACCACCCAACCCAAAATCATATGCCTCATGTCCCTAGAAATTTGTACAAACAAAAATACAAAGAATTGACAACTTGCAAAAAGAAGCAAAATATAATAACATACATTGTATTGATATGACTGTTTACTGTGAAGTTTATTAACATTATCTTTAATTTACAACTTGGCCAGTATGTAGCAATGTAGAAAAATAATCATCTTTTGTATTGTACAGATATAATACAGAGAACAAAATCTTGACAAAAACCAATTGAATACTTTGGATACAAGATACCATGCATACTATTCATGACACAACACCGAATATAAATATTAAATAAGAGAAAATTTCAAAGAATTTACACACACGCACAAAAAAAAAAAAAAAAAAAATCAAAGGGAGAAAAGAAGTCAATAAATCAGTGCAGTTTGAAATTCTCATATATAATAGTAAAGGAAAGCACCAGTACTGTCAACATGTACTTTAGAACGGATCTAACATAAGATGAAACTTGTATCATTCCACACAATCAACATCTTAAAATGCCCACCCCACACCTCCCCACCCCATCCCACTCCTCCCAACTCCACTCCTACCCACCCGCACCTCTCCACCCCACACCTCTCCACACCTCCCCCATCCCACTCCTCCCCCATCCCACTCCTTCCCCATCCCACACCTCCCCACCCAACTCCCTCACCTATGCACATCTTCAAACACAACCAGAGAGACACGTCCTACCTTTGCAAAATAAGACGCAAATGAAAAGGTCGATGATGACTCATGTAATTTTATCAGAATGAATTTATCGTTTCCAATTAAAGCACGACCGGCTCAGAATCAGAGTACTCGATTCTGTACCTGTACTCGAGTATATTCTTTCTGCCCGCGTACTCGTCGTACCCAAGGGTTTGTACTCACAGTTGTTGTACTCAGGACCTTGACCTTTTACTCGTACTCATGACATTGCACTGACACTACAAATCTGCTGGCTGCAGTTTGAATTTTAACCAGCTTTGATAGAAATTCCACTTTGATACATATTCAGCCTGGTTCTATAGTTTTGTTGGCGATAATTTCTCTGTTACCCAACTCCCCCTCTCCTTCCATACAGAAATTCCATCTTCATCTTTCCATCCATTGAAGCTATGGTATTCTTGAGCTACCATCTTGGTCCTTTTTGCACCCACAACAGCAACCTCCACACATAGGCACCCTAACGAATGTTTTATTTTTAACATACATATTTGGTATCAGTTCACTGCATGGCCCCACCCACCTTCCCCAACAAATTTTAGTTTTTTCTGTTTCCTATTTCCAGTTTTGCCCTTCCTACTATCTACACCACCACCTCTATCCCCCACGACTCCAACCTTTTTCAAAATTGAACCATCCAATCTGTTTTCCAAATCTGTTTTCATCTGGCATTTGTCCAATATTCTACTTGATACTATTTGCAACCCCTGAAATCACAGCAAATAAACATAAAAAAAATGCAGCCTAATAAACGATTAACTGAAATGGAAAAAATGAATACTGTGGAGGGTAACTACAATTAAAATTGCACGTTTCAATGTCGACAAGCTTGCTATGCATTTTCAATACATTACAACTCTTATTAATCATACTGCTTTATACAACACCTTATTATATTCCGGCCATTTGATTGGTCAATTGCTCGTCGATTGCATGCAAAATCCGCTCTATTGCACTCTATGAAATAGAACCATGGGTTATACTTTTTTGATAGCACTTTTTTTCAATGTAAGAGAGCAGAGAAACCTGTCTGTTCAAAACAATCTGTTGCATGAGTGCATTTTACATCCAATTATATCCAAATTTGAAGGTGTTGTATAAAACAAATAATGAATGGTTTCCATTCGTGCAATAGTGCAAATATTTCATGAGTTGAAAGATGTAATTTGTTCCATTCAACTCGGCTGCGCCTCGTTGAATGGAACATTCCATCTTTCAACTCATGAAATATTTGCACTATTGCACTCATAACCATTCATTATTTGTATAATATGATATTCTACAAGGTATATATGAATATTTATGAGTGCATTGCACACAAAACTAAAATAAAAATTACATACTAAACGTTAGCTATTGGTGAAACTCATCACTCTTTAGTGTCCTCAAGAAAAAAGGAAAAAAGGAAGAATAAAAAAAAAAAGATTGCTGGTTCTTCTTTATACTAAGCAAATAACTGAATCAATTTCACAACTCTAGTCACTTGGGAATACTGCCTTTTGGAAAGAACCACCAACTATAAAGAACCAGGAAAGAGGGAAAAGAAATAGGAGCTTCTGCAAACAGTTAGACCGTGTATCACTTCAAGGTGGAGAAATATTGCGATTTACTTCAGTAGTTACTTAAAGAAATTGCAGCATATATGGGGAGAAGATGTAATTGATAACAAAATATATTAAAAGCCTAACTTTTGAACTTGGTGAAACCTAAACACTTACAGAAATGATGAGAAAATCGTCAAGAAATGTGAATACCTCAAAGATAATCTTGGGATGATCATGTAGAAATTGCGATGATCATTTCTAGCAGGTACACACCTGAATATATAGTAAAGGTGAACATTTTGGAATGGTGAACACTTTGAGGTCAACAGTGAACATCATTAGGTAATGATGACCATTCACAGCTAATGGTAAACATTATTAGGTTATTGTGAACATTGTTTGAGATGAAACATTATCGTCATGTTCTGTTGAACATTACTAGCAGATAGTGAACACCATTAGGCAAATAATAGAACATGGCTAGATAATGGTGAACTTAATGCAGTAATGTGAATATCACTAATGAAGGGTAATGGTCAACACCATTAGGTAATTGTCATAATCTTTTGAGATGCAATTTATAAACCAATTTTAAACACTTATCAGCAAATAGTGAACATCATTTGGTCATGTTGAACATCATTGTCTATTGGTGACATCCCTAGATAGATGTGAACATCATGGATTGTGTAATGTGAAAAGCAGGAATGTAGTTAATGTTACCAAATCATTAGGTAATGGTGAACATCATTTGTGGAGAACATAATTATAACAGTTTCAGCATTTATTAGGTAATAGTGAACATCCCAGTGTGATGTGAACACAGCTCGTGTGTATATTAATGGGGAACCTCATAACGTAATGGTGAGCATCATCAGTGGTGAATATTATTTACCTATGTCTGTACAATATTAGGTACTAGTGAACATCATGAGGTAATGGTGAACATCCCTGTGTGATGTGAACACCGCTCGTGTGTATTTAAATGGAGAACCTCACAACGTAATGGTGAACATCATCAGTGGTGAATATTATTTACCTATGTTTGTACAATATTAGGTACTAGTGAACATCCTTAGGTAATAGTGAACATCCCATTGTGATGTGAACACAGCTTGTGTGTATATTAATGGGGAACCTCATAACGTAATGGTGAACATCATCAGTGGTGAATATTATTTACCTATGTTTGTACAATATTAGGTACTAGTGAACATCATGAGGTAATGGTGAACATCCCCATGTAATGTGAACACCGCTCATGTGTATATAAATGGGGAACCTCATAACGTCATGGTGAACATCATCAGTGGTGAATATTATTTACCTATGTCTGAACAATATTAGGTACTAGTGAACATCATGAGGTAATGGTGAACATCCCCATGTGATGTGAACACTGCTCATGTGTATGTAAATGGGAACCTCATAACATAATGGTGAACATCATCAGTGGTGAATATTATTTATCTATGTCTGTACAATATTAGGTACTAGTGAACATCATTAGGTAATGGTGAACACCACTAAGTCAAAGTTTGGTGCACATCACTAGATTATTGCATGGTGAAGATCACATAATGATGTGCCTGCCATATAACATGTGAAAATCAATATACGATATTGTACTGTCTAAGAGTAAACAACAACAACAACAAAACAACGACAACACTAAATATAGAAAATGAGATCATTCAGACCAGTCTCCTTACTGTCTTTGTTGCTAAAATATTTCCTGAGATACTCTTAACTTTGTTCCAGTCTATGAAAAATGAAAAAAAAAAAAGTGACATTAAACATAATTAAAAAACTGAATTACACAGACTGGGAATGCAAAACGGAAAATATATTAAAAAATTGAAAAAGAGGAAAATAATAAGAAAAAAGGCAAGTTGTTATACAAACAAAACCATAATTTAGAAAAGAGAGGTACTCATCCTAGGTTATAAAATGGGAAGTATCAATCGTCAGAACTCTTCTTGTTGCAATGAAACCTGGCGTTCCACAAATGGACAGAGATAGAAAATTGATGAAATATGTTTTGTAATTAATTGGACCTTTCTGTGGGATCATTCCTATTCTACCCCATGCCCAACCCCCAGCATCAAGCACACCTTTTGCATCGCAAAAATTTCGTCTCGTGGGTATTCATAAGTGACCGACTTCTACGAGACCTCTGATGTTGCTCAGTATGGTAGATGGCAGCTTCTGAAGAATGACTTGAAGCAGCTCGGCATCCATTCCACTTTTCAGGTCGACCTGCAAGAGGGAAAGGGCGAAAACTGAACAAAGATTCGGGGATTGTATCGTGACAACTATCACAGTCTGTTTACAAAACAAAAACCGTATTCGTCTTATTACCAGGGATGAGCCTGGGGTAAAAACAAATCACGGAACTTTGCGGAAAATTGCGGTATAGGCTCCAGTTTTCGTATGCAACAGTGTGTTAGGATAATAGTTTTTGTCCCTGAGGTAGAAAAAAATCATGGATATTCCGGGAATTCGCGGAAAAAGCTCATGCCTGTATTACATGAATTATAAACGTTATAAAATGCACTCTAACCTTTACAGAATCTATTACTTAACTGTTTCATTATGTCACATACATTGTATTTATACAGCGTAATTCAAGAGTGGTATGTTCAATGGAGTCAACTTACTTACCTGAGATATGAGAGTCATCTGGCAGTGTTCCATACCATCTTGACAGAATGGTTCCAAACAAAATCCAAAACACGTCACCTGCAAAGAAACGGAGCATACAACACATTACGAGAACTTCCTATACCTCACCGGTACCTTTAATAGGAGTTGAATTTCTCTTAAGAATATTTATCCCAGGAGGAGAGAGGACCAGGAGTGGAGGACAGGACCAAAGATAAAAATGTTGTTCAGTTTGTCAGATCAAACAATTAATGCAGAAACCAAAACTGGGATGGTCTCAAAACTCTGAAACCCGGCTTTTCAAAATGTTTCTTTGAAAATGAAAAATAGTAACATCGTATACGAATGTCAATTACCATATTCAGGAAGCTCAATATTGGGAAATAAATATCGTTAAGTGCTAAAACGTCACAAAAATATTCATTCTTCCTTTCTTCTGTTTCATTTTGATATAGAATATGACGTTAAGCATGACTTAGACTGTGGCCTTGTGATCACACACTGTAGCAGTTTAGAATCAGCTAAACAAAAAAAACTTTGCTCAGATGATAGGGGCATGCAAAATTCCTGATTCCGATCCACCAAAGAAAAGTTATTTTTGGCACTTTTTGTCAATAGTAGGATGCTGAGAGGGGGCTTCAGAATCCTACAGCCAGGCTGACTAGGACATAATTGTCTCATTCTGCGCAGTTTCACACGATACGTACTGCTGGTCTGGTGAGATATTGGTATTTGATATTGATTCATCCTTGCTGCAGGGCATTTTGCAGCTTTTCACTTTGAGAGAGAGGGCCTTAGTAGTTGTTTCTAATCTTCCAGTCAGTTTCTTTGTTCTGATTTGCTCATACAAAATATTATCATTTCATGAAGAACTGGCTCACAAGAAAGTCTAGCAGCTCTTTTCTTAGGTTTTTTTCTATTTGTTTTTTTTTTCCTTCTTCTTTTTTTCAATCTACTCACCTTTGCAGAAACTGTTCCCGGCACTTGCATGACTGGAGGATGATGCATCACTGAAGTTGACCCAACCAGAAATTTGTTTTTCTGTCATAAAATATTATGAAATGATCATAACATAAATGCAACTTGCAAATCATCTTATGCTACTGATATGAACACATATGTTATCAGGGTAACCATTTATCCTTTGATTGAAACGTGGGTCCCGCGGGGAGGATTGCGTACTGGGATAGGGGTGTGTGAAGATTTTTGAAAAGGGCTTCATACCAACTGGCGCAATTTTTACAGCTTTATACACCAGGTTTAGTACATCGTAAAATTTCCTAAATTCGCACCGTTTTCTGTTGTGGTTTGCGTATTATAACCAGAAAACGAAAATGTTTAGTGGTTCCGATAGTGTGGTAAACGATACACATTAATATTCATGAACTTGTGCAAACCAAAATGAAGAGGAGTATCTATTAACTAATGACTAAGATATAAAGGATATTGGGACCCACAAATTTGGGCCCAAAGGATGTGTCCCACAATGTATATGAGGTGGGTGTGTTGTACCCATCCGGCCAAAAAATGCGCCTGGAATTCTAGGCGCCCAGATGGTCCCAAAAAATGAAGGTCTAATTGTTGTTGCATGTAGTTACATCACCATACTAACATGAACTAAATCGCGACATGAAGTTGAATGGCTATTGATTCTAAGAATTTTCTGTTAAGCCCCGCCCACTCATTAATATTCAAGAGATGAGAACCAAATAAAATAGGGCACATCTAATGACCCTCACCAACATATATACGAAGTATGACATCACATACGCATGCACGCAACCACACACATGGCAACTTGACTGCATAGGTCCTGATGGATGCAAAAGCATTGGAAGCAAAACAGTGATACTTTTAGACTTCAAAAATCTTTAAAAAATTGAGTACGTATGTATCTTTATTGAAAAAGTGGGGTAATACCGTTTCAATGGGCCATATGGTAACATGACGATGAACATTGCCTTACCGCTCTTCTTGAATGCAAGACACTGGTGACCAATCTCGGATGACGTAATCCACATTTTCTGTTACCTAGTTGTACATGAATAATAGACTTCCCATCATCAAATTTTTGGAGTACTGTCACTTTCTGTGGAAAACAATTGGATTAAAAGATTTTACAAAAATGATATTTTCACAGGACATTGTACCTTTTGCAAAAATAAAAGACCCACTACTAAAATGTTAAAAAAATAGAGAAAAAATTATTGCCAGTATGTGCGGGGCAGAAAGCGGTTTGTTGCCATAGCAACCAGCTGACGTAAGTGACATTAAAATGCTACAGATGTTGAAATCGACCAGCTTCAAAATCCTGGGAAACTTCCTAACCTTTCTCTCACCTTCAAATATTTGCCAAAGATTAGATAAAAGTTGGACGGTTTTCTAATGAGGTTAAAGATGCAAGACACGGGTGCTTTTACGACACCGATCCCAGAGTACCTGATGAGAGATCAGAAAAGTTATCATCAAACAATGGAAATGTCTTTGGAAAATGTCTGTAGCAAAATATTTAGAGGCTTGCCTTCGTAGATGTATCGCTTCATAAAAATTACAAATTTATATCCTCTCTTTTCTTTTGTATTCTTGAGCAGTACTTTCATGTCTCTAATTCCGGTCAGTTCTGTTTTCCTTGATCTGAATTGCAGTTCTTTTCACGGGTCAAGGTGGAGCTAAATTTTTTAAACGACGACAAAGAGTCTGTGTGTGATAGCTTTTCATTACCAATCTTAAAAAATATGATCCATTTCAAGTAGTCTGCAGTCGTTTCAAAAAGAAATCGAAAAAATGTTCTTGAAGAAGGGAACTTAATGCTGTATTAGACACTGTGAGAACTGTACAGGTGATACCCTGTCTATTTTCATCAAACTTACCAATTTCCGAAATTACTCAGATGAAATTTTTCAAATGTAAAAGTCTCTCCCTTTTTAAATAAAAACCTGTAAGAAGAGAAATGATAAATAAAAAAAAGATGGTTATTAATATTGAGAACCAGAGACCATGTATAATGGATTAACAATCAGAAAAATTGGTGTCATTATTTGTAAGTAAAAACCTTGGTAGGAGCTACTCGTGAGCAAACTCCAGATGTACAAGAGTATCATCAAAGCAGAATGACACTGTATGTGTGTTTCCAAGGCAGTTGCGGCACCAGCCAAGGCAATCTGGGGTGGGAAACTAGGGGGCAAGTCATATTTTTTTTGGGGGGGGGGAGAGGGAAATAAACACTGATATGGGGGTGGGATCTAAAGGAATGGGTTTCCTCTCCACTTTGGGAATTGTTCTGCAAGTAAAGTAACTAACATGCAAATTGGTGCTATCAATGAAAATTTTTCACATTAATGCATTGCATCGCAAGTTGCTTCTAATTCCAGCGATTAGCCTACTTCTGTATATTTAGGATAAGTAGCAGATCTGACTGGGGGGACAAATGGGGGGCAAGGGGAAATCTGGGGGACATTTCCCCCGCATCCCCTCATCCCACCACTGTTCCAAGGTAATGCCACTACCTACAAAGTTTACAAAGACATTCAAAATCTTGTGAGAATTTGTTACAAAACAGATTCTAATACCAGATGTATCTAGGCCTGCTTTTCCATATCTAAAGGCACATTTTGTGGGTGAGGGGGGGGAGGGAGGATTGGGAGGGGGATGAACTTAAACTGGTGAAGCTTATCATGTTGCCGCCATTAAGTGAAAAGCTAGGAATAACTTGAGCATCCATATCTGAGGTGGAAAGACTCGAATGTGAAGTGGAACTTGGGTTGTACATGACTGAAATCAAAAGTCATACTCACTGCCAACCCCCTTTCTCTTCATTCTCCCTAATACTTTCAAGTTGAATTTGTTGAATTATTGCACTCTGCAAAGAAAGGCATAGAAAACAGATATTCTATATTACGAAGGTATGAAACCGAAGAAAGTCATTCTCCAGCATCTGAGAATGAGACAGTATGTCTCATTTTTGAGTACCGCTGTTCAGGAAACCCCTATTCTGAGCTGTTCTCGCACGTATTCTCATTTTGAGTACTACTAGTCAGTGTATTACTATTCCAAGCTGTTCTCATAGTATATACTCTTTTTGAGTACTACTACTCAGTGTATTACTGTTCTGAGTATCACTATACTGAGCTGTATTCGCAGTATTTCTCATTTTGAGTACTTCTAGTGAGTGTATCACTATTCTGAGCTGTTCTCATAGTATATACTCTTTTTGAGTACTACTAGTAAGTGTATAACTATTCTGAGCTGTTCTCACAGTATATACTCTTTTTGAGTACTACTAGTCAGTGTATCACTATTATGAGCTGTTCTTACAGTATTTGTCTTTTTGAGTACTATTAGTCAGTGCATCACTATTCTGAGCTGTTCTCACAGTATATACTCCTTTTGAGTACTACTAGTCAGTGTATCACTATTCTGAGCTGTTCTCACAGTATATACTCTTTTTGAGTACTATTAGTTAGTGTATCACTGTTCTGAGTATTGCTTCCTACAGTTCCAAAGTGGCTAACCTTACATTCAAATCCAACTACGGACATCACAGAAACTGCATAAAATAGTATATCTTAAGTTTTAAAAACATTCAAAAGCAAGTAAATATTAAATCAAATACTGATGGATTATTCTTATGAAACATGTTTTTGTACATAATAAGATAATTAAGCTACAATGTAAAGCACTGTGCAACGGAGGTACATACAGTAAGTCATACACATTTTTCAATGTTAGGAAATCTGTATGAGAAAAAGTATGTTCACATTAAAGTAGGAGAAAAAAGTATGAGAAAAAATGTATGTTCACATTTGTACAGTTTGAATGCGCAAGAGAGATATACAGTATAAAGCAGTGTGATTTATATAACCATGGGAGATACAACTTTAAAACAACAAATAAATAAAAGTTGGGAAAAATGTCGCTTGCAAAGCTCATGGGCATAAACAGACACTGCAAAGACCAAACAGGTAGCTAGCTATGTTTGTGATATGGGGATATTTTGGGGGCAAATTTCAGCTCACATTACGGCAACTTATACTAGCTGTTCTCATCGGCAGGTTCAAAGATCTGTGTCAAGACTATGACGGACTATGCGGGGTTACACGAACTGAATTTTTGTGACCTACTGTTGTTCATGTGATATTTATAACACCACTGAAAAAACAAAACCAGTCAAAGAGAACAACTGGCTATAAACAGAACTTCTTTATACCGGTATAAACAATACCGTCTGGATCAAGGAACTATAGCATACAGTCATGCATTGATTCATAGCTAAATGGTACAAAGCAGAGATGAATGGTAATATTTGTTACTTTGTATGAGATTCAGATTGTCACAAAGGAGAGAAAAGGTAAATGTACTAACTAAACAATAAGCGACGACCTTTTGTTCCTCGCTGAGTAGCCTGGAGCCATTTTTTTTTTACATTTTTAAATTTTAATGGGATTTTTGGGGGATTTTTTACGGGAAAGCTATTATGGGATGCCTACTATTATTTAAAAATTTAGTCGAATGACTTTTGGTGCCCTACGCCATGAGCAAAATAAAATGTTGTCGAAAAAATTTGAACTGTGCTGTGTTAAGTGAGGGCAAACATTATGTTTCCCCGACAGTAGCCATGTAGGTAGTAATGGATACTTTTATGCTTCAACCGTTTCTAACTTGGGACATAGGAAAGAGAGAACAGGAGGGTTAAGGGAGAGGGTCAAAGGGAGAGGGGTAAAGGGAGAGGGGTAAGAGGGGCAAGGGAGGGGGGGCAAGGGAGGGGCAAGGGAGAGGGGTTAGAGGTTTGGCAAAAGCAGCAGTCAGTGGTTAGTATTTGTACTCTGTGTTACAAGCAGCAGCTTCAGAAATTGTCAGAATTTTTTTTTCTTTTTTTTCTACTAATTATTCAGGCTTCTGTAAGTAGGCAAATAAAATGATGGAAGCTGAAGGAGAGGCAGATATGCTTGGATGATTCAGTTTTACCTCTCGTAACAACACCCGAAATGTTTGTCCGATTAGGACTGAGCATTCACTGTCAGACCATTCTATAAAGATGCAAAAAATTATTGAAAGCACTGGTGTATTAATCCGGTATTACCATATCAGGCAAAACATCACTGAACCTTATGTTCATTCATAATTTCTGAAGTCCATGCCCTTATGTTCATTCAGCACTCACATAAATTGGCGACATATCATGAACGTACGATACGTGTGTCTTGGCAACGGGTGTCACAGGGACGCTATTCCCTAAGTTATGAAGATACTGTCTAAGCAATCATGAAGATTATTCACAGTAACGATAATATGTGTACCAAGCATATGTATTTCCTCAATAACAATTTCTTATAGTGGTGATAATAACCAGTCGTAAGAAGTCAAATACTACCATTACAAAACAAATGACTTATCTGTCCCACTATCCTGGAGTAACTTACCTCCCATTAACTTATTGACTGGTTGCCTACACTGTTCTAGACTTCTCCTCCTTGCTGATCCTCCTCCATTCGACACCTGCCTCTCAGCCTCTCTCAACTTCTCCTGCAAGGATTGCCTCCTCCTTGTCTTCACCAGCACCAACGGATCAGATAGGTCACTGTTGAGACGATAGTATTTCCCTCTATCTAAGGCTACATCTTCTGTCAGGGTGTGTTCCTCATCATCCGAGGAGAAGTCCCTGAAGTCAAACTGATGGTGAGAGTCCACATCGCTGCCTGCAGAGTCGGATAAGCTCATGGCTAGACTGGCAGCGTGGAGAGATTCTATCTCCCTGTCAATCAGATCCTAGAAAGAGTTAAATTTAAAATGCAAATATTTTATCAATAAGATCTTTTAATCATTACTACCGCCCATGAGCATACGTCCATGATCAAGACAAGTGATTCAAACATGACAGTGTACAACATTTGTACATACTATTGCATATATAGTTTACTACTACATTTGTACACACTGTGGCATATATTATTTAATTTTTGTTTTGGAGTTTTGTTTCCTTTCACCAATTTCTCTCCAGTATATGTATATATTTATTATATTCAAATGGGGAAAACATTCTATATGATATGCGCTTATTTTTTTCTCCTTTTCCATGCATTTGTATAGCTTAAATATTGTATAACAATTAACATGATGAATGTTTTCTTTGTACCTGTCTCTCTAGATTGTATTGTATATCAAATTATTCGTTTATACTTTGTTAAACATTCATTTACTGTACACTAGGGTTGTGCAGGATCCCGGTAGTCAAGTGAATCCCGGTATCCTGATCCCGGTATTGACTAATCCCGATCACAAAGCAATGTGTAACTACTACCGGTAGTGGGGAAACAACCGGTTATTACATTCGTTTCGGTATCATTCC
>JAIPMN010022923.1:0-11065 GCA_020650975.1 Apostichopus californicus
TAATGATCTTGCAGTTCCTAATGATATTCTACAAAGAAGTTTTAATCTCATGCTGATGAGAAAGGTGGGTGTGACACCTTCACTCCAACTCCATGACCTCAACGCACCTCCACTCGGTCACGGTGAACTTCTCCAAACTGGTTTCGACAGGCTTGCGGCGCCCCTTATCAACATCCGCACTAATATATCTGTACAGACGATGGATTCTCCCCCTTCTTACTCTAACCTACCCCACCCCACCCCACCAGACCCCACCCCACCCCGCCCTCCTCTACCCTTGGTGAAACCCTACGAAAATTGCCGTCATGCGCCTGTACCATGCAGGTCAATATGAAGTTTGCACGGTTGGATGACCCTGACATGTTCACGATCAAAGCAATTATAACCTACCGTACTAGTGTAGAAGCGAAGATCAAGCCCTCTCATTATTATTGTTAATTCTAATAGAGGTTAGCATATTTGTAGCAGATAAACAGCTCTGTGATTTTATTCTCATTCGAATATCTAACCCAGTGATGTTAGCGCATGCTTTGTACCAATTTCTCCTTCGTTGCAAATTCTTTTTTATGTATATAAATCAATTTGAAAGGCTTTTATCTAATGGTAACAAATAAAAAAGAAAACAATCTCTTCCACTTATTGTCAAGTTTATATTTCTGTGAGATAGATATATAGTAGAGGCGCTTGCGTTAGCGTAGTGACTGGTATATAACCAACAGAGGAGGCCGTAGTGGGGGGGGGGGGAGGGAGGGGGCCAGGAGGACGAGAACCCGGAGGCACAGGGTCAATGATGTAGTTAAAAAATTCGCGATAAAATTATGTATTCATTTCATAATATACTTAAAGGATAAATGAATTCTTTTGAAAAGGGGGGGGGGCAGGAAAAGAGGCTAGGGTGGATTGGTTGGGGGGGGGGGCATTTATATGCTTGTCCCCATAGTCCAAAATAGCTAACAATGCCCCTGTTTATAACCTACATTTGGGAACTTCAAACTGTAACACCTTTCTCGACCAATAGCCTTCTCGGTATAATGCTGCCGATTTGACACAGGAGAAATCAATGTGAATTTATCTATAATATGAACTGTATAAGTTACGTTCCTGCAATATCCATTAAAGTTCATATATTTCTCAAACCACAAAAGATTTTAACTGACACAGAAAATATACTTTTATTAATCTATATCCTATTGGTTTATTTACTTTTTATATATTTTTTTTTGGTGCATGACCAATTTCATTTTTTTTTTATTTGACCAATCTTTCTTTTCTAGTCTACCTATCCGCAGGGCAGTTAAAGAGATTCAATCTTTCGTACAGGCTTTGTGATGAGTTATGAAATTGCATGTATATTTCACGCCTGTTTTAATATCATCAAAAATTAGCTGTCACTAACATGATGACCATAAGCTGTTTTCTCGCCTTTTGGCTAAAATAAAATCATAAACTATAGCTTCTCCGGAGACGCATAGCGTCCTTCTCTGATAATTATTACAATCTTTCACAATCCTGATCACACCTAGTCTGGGATACTATATTGGACGGACACCCGAGAGCAATACTCACCCACACACATCAGCTGCCCAATGTCTATCATTTACAAACGGGATGAACTGTAGTAACCCCATACAGACAATACAAAGCACAATCAATGTTTAGCTGACTATAAATAGGGTTAAATGAAATGCTATATGTTTCTGCTATATACAACATCTTGCTAATAGTAAAAGATTCAACAATGTGGAGGCCCGGATCGACTCAAAAGAATTCGTTAGTTTCTGTTATAACAGCGCTGGGAAAATGGGAGATAAGATTTCGTTTTCACGGAAATTAGAAATAATTATGAAATGAATTTTTCATCAGTTTATGGAAAGATTGTGTGATTCGATCACTGCAAAGTCAAACATGTAAATGTTTATTTCTTTCATTGTTCTTGGGCCCTAAGACTTTGTTTAATGTCAAAAAATGTTGTGACTCACGCGTATAGTTTATGGCCATCGTACATTTTATTTTTCTGCGACTGCATGAAAAATATTCTTTGCTCCACAGTTTGGGCCATACTTCCCCAGTTATTATTGAATGTCTATAACCATGGGTGACAAAATCAAAATCATGGTTTCGCTATTTCAGATCTAGCATAATCAGGGATCAATTAAAAAAATCTGATCTAAATTGCCCAAAGTGTTTAGGCCGGATTGACTTCGATGTAAGTATCATCCAGAAAATTGGAAATATTGAGGCTGGGTCGATTGTATCGGACAGATCTTCGGGAATGTAAAATACAGTGGGCATGTACAGTTGCACGCGAGAAAAGGTATAACAAACGACTTGGCCAAGACGAGGTCGATTACTGCACTAAACATGTTATCAAAGTTGAGATGAATGATTGAAAAGAGTGATCTTATCAGACCATTTTGGCAATTTCTAGCATATTTGAGATCAGAGATTTTTCACATTGTTTTATTTCAACTTCCAAGGATAAAACTCATTTAGCGATACAAAACGATAATCTTACATGAGTCCCTCAAACATGTTAACATGTGTTTGTAATCCGTTATTGCATGTTTACCGTACGGACGGACTTTCTTTTACACACAGTTAAAACGTAAACTATCAGTACTTAACTGCGCAGGACCGTGAATCACCATGGACCTACCATACTCCCAGCATGTCAGCATTAAGACTTATGGAAGGTTTTCTTCGTTATTACACCTTGACAAAGCCACGTCCAGTTTAGTTTGACCTAACCTCGGAAGTCTGACCTCACGAAAGTACTCGAATAAAAACTCACGGCGCCCAGGGCTCTGAGACTCTACTTGGAAATTAAGGCAATATATATGCATATACATGAACCTAGGGTGGTTCGTGGCAGGGGAGAGAGGTGGGGGGGGGGGGTGTAGGCAGCAGTTCCTTTAATCGACGCATATTTTAAGTGCCCCCCCTCCATATGCACCCAACTACGCCTTCCATTCCTGAATGACTCTCGGATATTCTGAAAGGTCTGAAGCATTGTCATTCATATCGGCCACACAACAGTCCGACACAGTTTCAATAGTCGAAACAACTATCATCGGAAATTCCTGATATACAATCATGCTATAAACTAAAATTGAACAACGCCACGGGTTGGGCGCGCTGCTGTGAAGCGCCCGCCACATGCAGCATGATTGAGATTGCATTGTAGTTTGACATGTGACTTCACTGGCTAACGTAACATGACGTCATTTTGCACCAGTCGTTACTTGATTGTGGACTCTTATATAAGAGATCAAGTTTCTCGTGTACTTTCTGCTGTCACTGATGCAGATGTTATAGTTTCTGTCTATTGCGTTGACGTATCTATAGTTTAGTTTGTGTACAGGTGGGTTAATTATTACCCAACAACCTATACACCCTCTGACCTACAGTATTCTACAAGTTTACAAGTACAGAGGAGGGGAGGGGGTAGGGGGATGGGGGAATGGGGGAGGGGTACTTGTGCCCATTTATTTGTCTCATTTACCACTCCTCGATGTCTGGAAAACAATTTGGAGATTTAGAACCACTAGAAAAGAACTTTTAGCATGTTAAAAATTGGGTCAAAACTGATATCCTATACAATCTTTATTTTCTTTGTTCATGTCGAATCCAATGATAGGATTTCTGCTTGCGCTAATTAAGTATGGCGATATATTGCTACCTAACTAGCTTAAAAAGTATAAGATACTAACGGTTCTTGGTTCAACCTTTATTATTTTCCCTGGAATAGTAAAAGCCAACATCAACTCCTCCCTCACCCTGAAACACACCAATATTCTCATCCCACCGCTCGACCCACAATCCTCCATTACCAACCCACCACCCAGTCCCGGATAGACCTGTACCTCAAATGACCAAAAGAGCCTCAAATCTTTTACCGATGTAACCTGCAATCCTGTGCGCCTTGAGCCGATTTTTAATCATAGCTGAAAATGTGCTAAATTGGTCACTGGTCTCACACTTTTGTCTGGTTTGACGTTCTGGCCCAATAAAAACTGCGCCCTCAATTTGATGTCAATATAAAAAGCAACTTTCTCGCGAATTCAGATGATGAAGACAAGGGTGCCGCGGGAGCGAATAATCAACTTTTCATGCAATGTGAATCTCTGATGGCTTCCTTTTTGGCTGTGTTTGGAAAAAAAAGTAGTCAAGGTAAGTGCGTGCGATTTTTATGCACTGTGTGATAAGAGGCTGCTTTTGGGAACAGAGGTATGCGAGTTTGACAGGCACGTTAGGCCTAGGACTATATACGTGATCCACCCATCATCTCATGTGCTAAGTCGCAGTTCTCTGGTGCAAGTGCTACTGCTTAGGCCTCTGACAAGTCCAGCCTACAGCATGATGGAAATAACTTCACCATGGAAAGCATGCCTTCTCATACTACGGGTAGGCTAGCTTAGGCTCTATAGTGAGGAAATAGGGATCCTTCGAATGAAGGTCAAACTAATTTGAGCATGGACAACATACAGTTTATGCCTATGAAAACATGTAAACAATAGCTACCTTCAATTAACCCCTGAGTACTTGATGGCCCCTTGGAGACGGATGTGCATAACTTAGTTTCAGTTGCAGCATGGTAAAATGTTACAGTACACGAGACACTTAAGTGTTTGGAGTGGTAGATTTGTTCATTCCGATTAATTCGTTTAAGTTGTTTGTACTAAGTATCGGCAATTTTAATAGCTACAAGTTCATTAAAATTGTGCTTTGATGAAGTCAAAGGCTACAGTGTTCCTATTGGCCTAGAGATATCGTTGCTCTCATCATTGGAAACATTGTGGTGCGTTACATGAAGGAATCTATGTAAACATTGATAAAAATCTTTCCAGTTTGAAATTTGGGAGGCTCTTGGTTATTTGACAGACAATCTTACATACACAGATAATATCCTATGACACTTACAACATGGAATATTAGGAAAGAACTATTGCGAATTAGTTTTCTCCATTCGTTACATTGATGGTGTGTTGGCCTATAACCTACCGTAATATATTAAAAGTGACTGAGCAGTCCATGCATTTCTTCTAGCTTAGTAAAACTGTTTAATCATTTTGATGTAATAAAATTAAAATTGTGAGAATAAATGAAAAACACACTGAGAGATCATCTCGGAGTAATTGGGCATACTTGAACTTTGCAATATATATGTTTGTTGACCAGTAAGCATAGAATTTCATAATTTTTAAAAAAAGGAAAGAGCCTAGAAAATCCCCTGGCTAAAGTTGTCCCAGGTAGTTTCCTGAATCAAAGTACATATCAGTTACTACACAGGCATATAGGGGCAGATCAATAATGTTTACAGATAATAAGCAGTAATATAGGCTTATATGTTAGTAGTGAAATGATGGGATCCTTTGATATAGTCTGTTTATGTTCTTTATGATAACTGGCAGAAAAATGCAGATGTCTTTCTTCATGCTGACAAACGGCAAAATCCCCCAGGCATTTGTTTCTGTTTTTTTTCTGGCAAATTTCTTGGCAGGGTTGTGTGACATGTTTTGTGACATATGTCTTTGAGAGAGAAGGACAACACACAACAAAAAAAATTCACTAAGTAAGACAATTGTAGGTCAACTGTCTTTTTTTGAAGTCTATGAGGGGATTCTATCAACTTCTTCAAGCTAGCTATAACCTTAAGTAGTTACCCCTGGTGTTAGCTCTTATATCAGATTTCATCTGTAACTACTCTTACCGTGCTAATGAAAACATGCAAGTTTGCAAGACGAAAAGTCATCATTTTCATGATATCTTTTATTGCATTTATGCATAATTTAAAGTTTGGCCTTGAGCAGACTTGCTCATCTAGTCTTTCAACTTGTTTTCACACGCTGTGACCAAATACACGGATCTCTTCTAAAGTTACTATATTTTACAACTGACGCAACACCAGTTATATATTTAGCTTGTTTCTACTTCTCGTCAGAACGGTTTGTACTTTGTAAAAGAACCAAATATCCTAAGCCCAACATTAATAAGCCTTCTGTGCATTAAATCTAACAAAACAGTGATGTCTTATCTAACATAATAGCTGAATTTGGAGAATTTGATATTTTTTTCCCCGTCAATTTAGTGAGCTCAGAGCTATGTACTCTGGGAATTGTGAGATTCATAATTTAGTACCATCTTAGTCGTAGGCCCATCTATAATGTGGAAATTACAATTCATGCATTCCATGTTTAGAGTCTGACTGTAGTACAGTACGTTGGTTTATGGATTTTTAGTGATAAGTTGGCAATTTATTTCATTTCATTATACATATTTGATCCAATCACAAGAACAGTATACAAACAACAAAGTATGAAAACACAAAGCGGATCAGGATGTACAAAAGGAAACCAAATTCCTGTAGCCGGGAGGCCTGTACACCCTATTCTTACAGTACAATTAATCAGATAATTTCAAATGTATTTTCAAGTGAAGCATATATATTACAGCTAATGCAAAGTATCACAAATGTATCAAATGAAAGATATCGTAACATTGTTTTGAACGTTGACCTATTTTAACATGAGCATGCTGAGGATGGTTATTCAGGTATAAGCGAGGGTCTCCAGCAATAAGCCATTTCCAAGCTGGTTGACTAATGCTCAACTTTGGCTATAATTTGGTTTTAAGCTCCAAAAAACACTAATTTCCCTTTTGACTAGCAGGATGTTGCCAGTCTTTGAGTTTCTCCTAGCCAATGACAGAACAAAGTTCATCGCCAGCTATGTTGCCCAGGTAACAATGTAGCTTGACAATATGTACACGTGCAAGTTATGTTCATGGAGTTGTAATAAGCCAAGTGGTGTCAGTGAATAGGAATAGGAAAAGTGTAATGGTGCAAATTACATTTTCATAACGGCTTGATCATTAAACGAGGATAATATTAAAACTGAGAGTTTTTTCCTGTTAGTTTTTCAGTATTGCACAGTTCAGACATGCACAGTATTGTAACGTACACGTAGAAGGCTCGTTAAGGAAGCTCGTTAAGGAAGTTCCAACTCTACATATCTACACTTTCTTATCTACCCAAATAAAATAACTGGAGAGTTATATAGAAGCTTCGTTGATGTGAAAGAACTACTTTACAAGATAAGCAAGCGCTCCCCCTTCCCCCACCCCTAGACATGCCTATCCAAGCCATTTAATTCCCAAGTAAAGCGTCTCTCATTATTTTATATCCTTGCAAAGTGATCTCTGTCTGACCTGGTCAACGTTTTCGTAAGAATCAGGTCATTACCGTACTCCTCAAGACTGACCTGTCCACTCTCTACTACAGCACTCTCCAATTCCCTGGTGGATGAATGGGCCCTGCTTTAGCACTCCATTCACTCGAAATGGCTTGAGTCAGAAGGAGGGCATGGACCATAATGTGGTCCAGAGGGGGCACAGTGTTAATATTTTACCTAAGATCTGTGTACCAGGTAGATGGTACAGTAGTAGGGAGGAAACAGGTAAGCTTCCTTACTTGGTAGTACATACAAACCAAGTTTGGGAGTGTTCACAGAATACTTTGCTTTTGTACCAACAGTACCAAGGTTTTGTTTAAAATGTAGCCAATGATCCATGAAATTTCAACGTTATGTATTATTATATCGTATTCAACGAAAAAATTATATTCAAAACTGCCAAATTTCTATCGAAGTGATCCTACACGAACCCTTATGTTTCAGTATTTTTATTTTATGATGAAGCGTCATCCATTGCTATGGAAAATATTTTCCTTCATACCAAATTTCAATTGATCAACATCTTAATACAAATCATGTACATAATAGAACAGGTGAAATCATAGACATTTTTGGGTTAAGGGTTTTGCAATACAAGTCTCTGAATGTTTTTCCAATCTAATTTGTACACATCTTGAATATATGGAGAAACTGTGTAGTTTGATACAGTATGACCGGACATTTTCTGTCAGATGTATGTCATATTACCCATATCAAGACTTTTAAATGTCCTGTTACTTGCTTCACCAGTCACTTTGAGCACAGTTACAGTTTTTATTGCTCAGGTTTAGACAGAGTTTTCTAAAACATGGATTGTTCTGTGGTCATTTGCCTTCATGTCAAAAGGTTGTTGGAAGTTATGCCAACTTCCAGACCTACAAGGTTCCCAGGAGGTACTGTATCACCCCCATAGGACCTTCCAATTGGATACCATCCTTGGAATATCAGAGTTGAAAAGGATTGTAACTTTGTTGGCTGAGTAGTCAGGACTTTAATAAAATCATTGAGGAAAACTATTTATGACACTCCAATCCATACAGTAGCTTTATGCAGTTCTGTTGCTCACAATGTAAGCCTTTAATGCCTTTGACAAGTGAAAAGCAAAACAGGAAACTGTGCAAGAGTGTGTGGCTATCATTGTGTGGCTGCAGTTATATCACAAATTACTGGTATTACGATAAAATCAAGTTTGTTAAATAGCCCTTTTGTCTCGATACAAAACAGTGAATTGTTTGGATAAAAACAAAAATTCTTTCCCTAGTTCCCAAAAAGATGCAACATGTTTGTTGCTTTGTAAGATTCACTACTGTATCTATATATATATATATATATATATAAATATACTTGTATGAATTAAGCACCCATAACACATGTGGTAGTGCAAGCTTAACAGCCAGCCAATCAGAATAAAGTACAGTGGTCTCTTTCTCTCTGTATCGTCTGCACATGTATCGGTGTTCCATCTGTTCGCTGGCAGACTTTTGTCAGAGTGTATGTTGTATTGTGGACCCAAACAGGGGCTGTGACACAGGTTTGAGGTGGGTGGCGGTGGGGAGGGGTGTGCCAAAAGTCACACCACTGATCTGTGGTGTTAGCAACCATGCCCGTGCGAAAATCGTTGCTGTGTATTTTTTTTTTAGGTAAGGGTCATGTTGTACAAGAGAAATATTTTTGGGAATAAGGATTTAAGATTATAGACTACTAAAACTATGTCAAACTTTCCCTTCGACATTCTGAATTTCTTGTAAACGTCATCGAGCGACAGACATTGCATTTTAGGTCTTCTTAAGTTTGCTGAAAGGCCTTAGTTGTGTGCGTCCATGCTGGTTATTGGATTTGAGAAGCGCTGTAATCCTGCTACTTATGTTTTAAGAAGGTTCAGGTTTGATAATTTAGAAAAGTGAATTTAATACTTTATGAAATTGGTGCAGTAGGTAAAGTATTGAATGACCTATTTTGATCGTGTTCTAGTTCAAGATAATAACCTTAAAAGCTCTGCGTTTTCTCCGTCTGGCTTGACAGTTTTAACAAACAATTTTTATTCCAGTATTATCTCTCGATCGCAAAAGTGTCAAGTTAAATGTGGTTGTTATTCTACTTTTTGTTGGAAAACCTTTTTTGTTTTTGTCTTTTTTTTTTTATGGCAGAATAGATTTATTAAGATAAACTCATAGGAAAATGAGATTAACATTGATTAGCTTCGTAAATATTTCAATCTTTAAATGCATGAAAGAGTGACTGAAATATGATTCTTGGAATTCCCTTCTTTAGAAGAAAAGCCAGTGATTATTAGCTGATTATGTTGCATCCTTTGAATGTATAAAACAGACATCTTTTCATATATATATGTTGTACTGTGTCGATATATATGTACTGCTCCTGTCATATACAATGCATTACAAGATGTCTAGACTAAAGGTACTTGTCGACTAACACTCAAGTGATTTTAATAACGGCTAATTTTGTAACTTTTACTGTTTCGAGACTATTAGTCCCCACAGCATTTCTCTGCCAGATTTCTAATCGGAGAAAAAAAGTTTGAATCAGCTTGGCTGGCATTTCATTCAATTGAAGATAATCAATATTGGGCAGCCTGGGGTCAATTTGATTTGCTAATGTTTCAGTTCTTAGGACATATTTAGTCCCTCTTCTGTAGTACTGTGGTACTATGGGATGCCGTATTTGTATTTTATCTGTGGCTTGTCACATGACTTACATGCATGCCTCACATGGCTGTTAAATCATTATTCATTATTATTAATACTACTATATTGTCAATCAATTGCCATGTCAGGTTATCATGATGTGTTAGGGCCCGGGACCCAAAGTAAGTAATGTATCTTGATATTGTTTTTTTTTTGGAGAGGGGGGGGGGGGTAGGGATGCCAAAAAATTTGGAAGAGAAAACCAAATTGCCAATATTTGTGGAAAAATGTCTCTGGACATAAGTTAGTCCAAAAGTTTGGAGATATTAGTTTGCAACTAAGTACCCTTAATCATAGAAATACTGCTGAAAGAGCCAGAGGGATACCTGCTCCCCATAGTCCCCCTGCTCCCCATAGACCCCCTTGCTCCCCATCGACACCCCTGCTCCCCTTATTCCCTTGCTCCCCATAGACCCCATTGCTCCCCATAGTCCCCTTCTCCTCATAGACGCCCTTGCTCTCCATAGTCCCGTTCTCTCCAGTCACAACATCCACACCTGCAGGGTTGCATAAAAGATGATAAAAGTTAAAATTAATTACATAATGCATTTATAATCTAGATTAAACTAGCAGGAAATTTTTGGTAGATGGTAGATTTGAAGGGAAAGTGAAATCAACCTAGAAGTTGGTCAATGGGAGTAAAGGGGGTGAGGGGGTGGGGGAAGGAACAGGGGGTGACTATAAGATTACAACATTGGGTAAATCAAAGTTTGGAAGCAGGGTAAAAGTACAGTATTGTCATTCAAAAAAGCAGAATTGTTTTTGCTGTCTTAGAGGAATTTGTACAATAGTAGTTCTTGTCCTGTACTGTAGCTAGCCTACTGTATCACAGTTAATAAAACAATGCATTACATCATTAACATTGAGATCTGGCTGGTTATTTAAACAAAATTTGTTTTAAAGATGATTTATACAGTAAGTATGAAAACCTAAATGCATATTATGGGAACAAGACCTACAATCAAATTTGTATATTTCTGTTGGACTATCAAGTAGTAACACAAAACTTTGGCCTACAGTCACCTGTATACATTACCCCTATTCTATTCTGTACTTGAAAGATTCATAAGAACAACACTACAGATAAATAGATAATTTCTTTACATATTTTCACATGTCTTCAGGTTTTAG
>JAIPMN010022926.1:0-17437 GCA_020650975.1 Apostichopus californicus
ATATATAGACGCCAACCAACCAACCAACTTTAGCGAAGCGTAGCAGTTAGAGTGTCCGCCCCACAATCATTATGCTCGAGGGTTAATTTCTCCCCAGGAATCATATTCTCTTGACCTATTCAAAATTGAAGATTGAAGATGCATGAACTGAACTTTTAAAGTTCACTTCTGTCATTTTTAGCTATAACTAAAGCATATCACCTTTTTCCACTCAAATTTCCTCCTTTACTTCTCCTTCAAGGGCTGCAGACAGCGACCCCAACTTGCGAGAGAACGCTGTCGTCATGGAGATAGCTAAAGTTAAGGGATGTACACCAGTCCAGGTATTGGTTGCGTACAATCTTATCCAAGGTCTGAGTTGCGTTCCAAAGAGCAGGTCAGCGGAGAGAATTGAACAAAACTTCCTGGTAAGATAATTGAAGTTAAAATTATTTGTTAGAGTGAGCAGCAACAACAGAAACTGACATGCCTGCACAGTAGGAAAGCAATGAAACCAAAGGAACAGGAAAAAAGCCATGATGAAGCATTGGTTGCATTGATATACAACATTGCTTACAAATGGAACAGTATGTTATTTAAAACATACCAAAAATAAAAGTATCCAAATAAAGCAGTGAACGTATTTACATAAAATCTTCCCCAATTGTCAGGTAAGTGGTCGTTGATGAATCAATCGAGGTCCTCGCCTTGTCGTTATTCGTTTACTCTTAAAAACATCACATCTTTACTGTTTGGTAAAGATTTATATTGCTTTTGGTAGATATAAAAGTCAGTGACTAAATTTACTGTGTTATTATAAAGCAGTAGAGAAACAAATCAACGAAAGTGAATTAAATGAATGATTGTAGTTTCATATTAGACATTGGTATCTGTAGATATATCGAATAAGGTGTGTTGGGCATGGGGATGGACGGTCGCAGATTACGCGTGAAGCACACCAAACCATCAACAAAAGCTTACACTATCTGATACTGAGAACTTCCTAGCTAAGAGATTTTTTATTACCTTAAGGAACATGGGCGCAGATCAGTCTTGGATAATGGTGGGGACGCGTGTCTGTTCTATGATAATATCTAAGCGGAGCGCGACCATGGGTTTGCGCGTAGCGTACAAGAAATTGTTTGACAAATATACCTCCCAGATCGCCGGTAATAACACTTCCCAGACCCAATTATGCTCCAAAACCTCCTTAAGTGTTAGATCTCATGGCTTAGAAATTTAGTTTGGGGAAATGCATGGGCATCTGCAGGAAAAAATCAGGGGACAAATAATCCAAGTAGACTTTTATATACGATGGGTCTGGGGTCCTCTCCCAGAAAACAATTATAGACTGCCGCAAATGCGATTTCCGTCCTATATTTAACAACTGTGGATAAATATATTAAAATGAGAACTGCTGCATGTCATTTGCACAATGCTGGATCAAACTGCGCCGTTACGGTCTTGCCAAGGCTGCGTCTAAAAATGCTGATAACAGAAGTCAACATGAGTATGAAAATACTTTCATTAGCAAAACTGCGTTTGCTGTGAAACGTATAAGAAAAACAAAGGAAAATTAAGAATCCTTCAACTCTTACTGGCAACATGGAATCACATATCAATAAAATCGCAGCCAATGACATTTTTCAAACTTTGATATCTCTCAAAAATAACATAATTTCTCGGACTTAAAAGTATAGTGAAGTAACCTGTCGAATATGATTCTGCCCTCAACTTCAAAATCATACTGCAACTTCGTATAATACTGCTTTAGCGCCAACACTCTATGGTCACACCTCGAAATGATAACTACAGCCAGCCATACATGTCGCCCTGTAAATTATAACTACTAAGTTATGCAAGTGGTTTTCATAAAACTCGGGTTATTTACAGTTTTATCTTTGCAAGAAGTGTAATCCTATGGAAAGAATACATTAAATATCAATAATTCTTAATCAGTAACTACTAATTCATTTATTCAACTTTATTTAATATGAAATTACAAGAGCAAAATCTCAGCAGGTCAACAGATATTTTTGATAACTTTTCTTTTAACTATTCCAATCTTTACACTTTCAATATTTATTGCTTATTCTTACTATTATCTCTTGTTTTAAATTTTGACTATCCCCGTTTTGTTTTACCTCCTAGTCTCTTGACGTGAAAATAACTGATGAAGATATTAAAAAACTGGATAAACTGCAGTGTAATTTCAGAGCCATACCTTGGCCATTGTAAGTGTTCTTTCATATCGTTTTCTCGGTCATTCCTTTCTTAGTGAGGCGAATTTGTTTAATTTCGTTTATTAAATTGAAGGCTAAATTCATTTTCCGTTCCTCGACAGCGCCACCCTCTATCTTAAACATCTTATTTCTTCTAACTGTAGTAGCCAACGAATTGAAACGGTTTTTATTTGTTAGCTGAGAGCTTCATTCCCCCTTTCCAGTAGAGTTCAAGTAATGCACTGCCCTTGTACATGGGTTAACTGTAAGTGTTACGGGTTCGAGTAAGTGCTAATATTGCTAAACATAAAACGCATGACAAATTCCCCAATTTGGCAATGCAATACTTATTAATGTGTGCATCCTGAAGGAAATAATATAAAGCCAAACGAACAAGCTACAATGAAAGCAAAACAATTCAAAAAGAACCTTGAATTCAGAGAAAAGAGCTTGAATTGTTGTTTTGTGTTGTAATCTACACACACACAGACACTTGCTTACACACGCGCGCATAAAGAGCATATTATCGAATACGATGTAGTTTAGTAGATTTTATAATAGCACTACCAACACTTAAAATATATCAATCACTCAGCGCCTCATTTAATGTTTTATCCATTAATATCCATTTCATTTTGTTTTACTCTCTCTTTGTTTCTCAACAGCTGTACACAACATAGGTTTTATCCGTTTTAGACCAGCCTGAGAAGTATTAAACCAGCCGGAGAAGTATTAAACCAGCCTAAGAAGTAGTAAACCAGCCTAAGAAGTAGTAAACCAGCCTGAGAAGTAGTAAACCAGCCTGAGAAGTAGTTAACCAGCCTGAGAAGTAGTAAACCAGCCTGAGAAATAGTAAACCAGCCTAAGAACTAGTAAACCAATCTGAGAAGTAGTAAACCAGCCTGAGAAATAGTAAACCAGCCTAAGAACTAGTAAACCAGCCTTAGAAGTAGTAGACCAGCCTAAGAAGTAGTAAGCCAGCCTGATTAGTAGTAAACCAGCCTGAGAAGTAGTAAACCAGCCTGAGAAGTAGTAAACCAGCCTAAGAACTAGTAAACCAGCCTAAGAAGTAGTAAACCAGCCTAAGAAGTAGTAAGCCAGCCTGATTAGTAGTAAACCAGCCTGAGAAGTAGTAAACCAGCCTGAGAAATAGTAAACCAGCCTAAGAACTAGTAAACCAGCCTTAGAAGTAGTAGACCAGCCTAAGAAGTAGTAAGCCAGCCTGATTAGTAGTAAACCAGCCTGAGAAGTAGTAAACCAGCCTGAGAAGTAGTAAACCAACCTGAGAAGTAGTGAGCCAGCCTGAGAAGTAGTAAACCAGCCTGAGAAGTAGTAAGCCAGCCCGAGAAGTAGTAAACCAGCCTGAGAAGTAGTAAACCAGCCTGAGAAGTAGTAAACCAGCCTGAGAAGTAGTAAACCAGCCTGAGAAGTAGTAAACCAGACGGAGAAGTAGTAAACCAGCCTGAGAAGTAGTAAACCAGCCTGAGAACTAGTTAACCAGCCTGAGAAGTAGTATACCAGCCTGAGAAGTAGTGAGCCAGCCTGAGAACTAGTTAACCAGCCTGAGAAGTAGTAAGCCAGCCTGAGAAGTAGTAAGCCAGCCTGATAAGTAGTAAACCAGCCTGAGAAGTAGTAAACTAGCCTGAGAAGTAGTAAACCAGCCTGAGAAGTACTAAACCAGCCTGAGAAGTAGTAAACCAGCCTGATAAGTAGTAAACCAGCCTGAGAAGTAGTAAGCCAGCCTGAGAAGTAGTAAACCAGTCTGAGAAGTAGTAAGCCAGCCTGAGAATTAGTAAACCAGCCTAACAAATAGTAAGCCAGCCTGAGAAGTAGTAAGCCAGCCTGAGAAGTAGTAAACCAGCCTGATAAGTAGTAAAACAGCCTGAGAAGTAGTAAACCAGCCTGAGAAGTAGTAAGCCAGCCTGAGAAGTGGTAACCAGCCTGATAAGTAGTAAACCAGCACGATAAATAGTAAACCAGCCTGAGAAGTAGTAAACCAGTACTGATTGGATAGATAGATTCGGCTGTCTTTCTTTCATAATGGAGGGCGCATGTCAAGTTTTTGATCAACGGAGAACATCTCAAATGTACAATGCTTCACTGTAGCTCGTCTACTACTGAGTTTACGAAAGCGAGTTGTAATAATTCGATATTTGCGTATAGTTTTGGTTTTCCTTTGCAAATGTCAGTTGGTCTTTCATCCTCTAAACGCTGTAAAACAATTTTACTTTTGTACTACTCAAGTACTGCTGTTGGTCATATACCAACCATCGTAGGCCATTGTATTTACTAAGTCTATAGCCTATCGTATAATTTGCATATTGCTATCATATATATTTGTATCCTAATCGATACCTACAAGAAGGCCACATGTATTGATGGTTCTATAGGCTATCGTATATATGTAGCCTATAGCCCATCGCATAAACTTAGCCTATACTATAGCCTATCGTATATATTTGTATATAGGCTATCATATATATGTCTATTTGCCGCCTTGTCGATACCTACAGGAAGGCCAAGTGTATTGTTGGTCCTATAGGCTATCACATATATGTAGCCTATATCCTATCATATATACTTATCCTATGGCCTATCGTGTATATTTGCATATAGGCTACCACATATATTTGTAGCATAATCGATACCTACAGGAAGGCCACGTGTATTGTTGGTTCTATAGGCTATCGTATATATGTTTATCCCATCATATATACTTCGCCTATAGCCTATCGTGTATATTTGCATATAGGCTATCATATATATTTGAAGCCTAATCGATTCATACAGGAAGGCCACATGTATTGTTGGTTCTATAGGCTATCGTATATAGGCTATGTGCAACCTAATCGATAACTACAGGAAGGTCACGTGGCGTTAATGACCAACAGTTACACCCAACGGACTGAAACAATAACTATGCCAAGCATCCACATCGGTTAATATCGATTTGAACTCATTTCATCAATATAGTTCTATTGCTTAAATTCGTAACTGCATACAGTTGATACATATGACCGGATGCCAGTGACTTACTTTCAGTGTTAATATAGTGTGCATGGAAACTCAGCTGAGAATTGTAACACATGCAGCATGTTACGGAGATACCAATGATAGCAACTCACCACTGAGGTTGCACCACACCAGCTCCACTCCCCTGTCCCTACCACCACATCCACCCCACCCCACCCCAACCTAGCACAAACTCGTGCGACTGAGTCAAGAAAACTTCAGTGCACTTCAATTCAGACTGAGTTCGCTTGTATTTGGACCTATAACGTAAAATACAGTACCTGCTGTTTGTTAAAACACATACATCTGCACAGCATTTATCTATCTTCTAGACTTCCTTCTCCAAGTTTGTCTCCAGATTAAGCAAGCTACCCATCTATGACATACATTTCCATAGATCTCAACCTCTGGAAGCACTCCCCTTGATGAACCCCGATTTAGGGGTTTTAGAGTTCTCCCTTGCTCAGTTATACATAACCCATATTATCCTGTAACCACAGTTTCTCTTAGTTATAACTTTACCGTTAGTAACTGTACCATAAAATAGAATAGTGTATACACTTGGTATTGCGCCGGTATACGCCCGAAGACGCTCATGGCGCAGTGCCTATAACCAACCGTCTGTTATCATTCCATAACCGTTCTCAAGTCACTGTGAACTATACACGATGAGCTGCCACAAAGGGCGTTAAATCGTATTTACCGATCAGACACACATATTCCCCCACTCCATACATATATGCTGAGCACCAAGCAAGATGGCAGTAGGTCCCATTTTTAAAGTCATAAAGCAATGTAGAAAGAATTTTTTTGAAATAAAATGAAATGTTTGTGTCAGCATACAAGGACAATCAAGTAATAAATTGGTCAATCTTGCCCAAGAATAGTATCACTGAATTGTCTTTTTTTTTTCTCAATTGAAAAGTAATTAGTACTCTATGTTATAAACAATGCACTATAGTATCACCCCAATTAAAATACAAGCATCCACCAAAAGTAGTTTCCGTGTGATAGATATGTGAGGAATATGTCTGTTTAAGATAGAGAGGGGGGGGGGGGGGTAGGCAAGTCAACTTTATAAATTAAAAAAGATGAAGAAATTAATAAACGAAATGTTGCAGATTTGTCTCGCATAATTGTATGATGATCGAAGTATACCATAGGCTTATAAACTTACTTCAATGTCATTATAATTCCTCTTACTCCATAGATCCAGCTAGTTTGAGTCAATTAAAGGTCTGCTGTATAGATCCCGACTATAGCACGCTATCATGGAAACGTTTCTGTCGATTACGTAATCGACATGCATTGGTCGTAAAATGACCTCTTTTTACCAATTAGTCTGCATCGCCTGCCACATATTGTTTTCTTATATGAGGGTCTTTGTATGAAGGCTGTTTGTTATACTACACTGTAGACAAGAACAAATTTCCACTCAGTTTTAATATAAAGAACCTTATGGTGTTAAGAAGCTATACAGGCTAATTGTAGAGGTCTGAGGTCGATTTACGACCGTGGCAGATCGATTACGTAATCACCAAACTTTCCTAGCTATAGCGTGCTATATTATTGGAGCCAATTAAACAGATTATTAAAGTTACATCAACAGGTTTTCCTTTCTATGACAGTATAATCTTTAAATAAAATAGAATTAAATCACAAATCAAGAAATTGAATTTTCTACTTTTTTTCTTGGTATGTAGACATATAGTTCATTAACATTCAGCAATTTGTTCCCCTGTTATTACCATAAGATACTTTTTGCAGCCACGTACAACCGTATGCACGGATTGCCACCCCTTTAAGCAGCCTTTAGTCTACGTTATAATAGCCTCAAGAATGTTACAGCGTGCATTATGGACTTTCCCTCCGGTAAATTTAACCATAGAGCTTCTTCACTAATAGCTTCAATGATTTAACTGCGTTTCGCCGTTTTGCATGGCTAGCATTATACCTCCTTTGGTTCTCTCTCTCTCTACCAGCAAGTGGTTCACTGTTTTCCCCGTCACTTCCTTCCTCACAAACAGACCGTAAAGTCTTCAACCCGTCACAGTGATTGTCTTCAATAACGTACGGGCATACATAAATTGAACGAACAAACATGGTCAAGGCCACCGCAAGAGATCACCCGAGGGAGATCAAGTTATCGCCTTGCATGATCGAGAACAACCTTTTCGAGGGTTAACCTTACATTTCACAGAGACGCTACTAGGGCACATGCTGTTTGGAGTTGAGAGCACTTGAGTGTGTGTTTTACTTCAATATCTTGATCTGCTGTTTTTAAACAATATCTCGCGGGAATGAGGAACATCGACGAAGGTAAGTTTAAGACTCTTCAAAATTACCATACCTTCTATTTTAATTGTGGTTGGTTACATTTAAGAGGGATTTTTTTCCCTATCTGGATTTTGATGTATACGCAGGCTATTCTACAAACAATGGGGTTATTAAAGCGGGCTCTTTTGAGCACGAGAAATGTAAATAGCACTTAACAATTGTTTGTGAATAACGTAAGCATGTCTTTATTGAGAAAATCACCTTGTTCGATCAGTTGCATAAGCATAGTTAGACTAGAGGGTCAACGTACATCATGATACCACACCGCGAGGAGTGATTTGAGCTTTGTGCCGTTATCTATGAAGGCTACAGGTTATTGTCAGTAAGGACGTGAAATGTTTTCAATAGAAACCAGATCATTTGTCTGTGTTGGCCTTTCTGCTATTATGCAACATACACGAGTATAGGCTACTGTATACGCACAGATTCAAAGTGATGGGGTCATTGTACAATGACAAATAGCTTAGGTCTGGCTACCTATTGAGTACGAAAGTAAACAAACTAATAGTGTTAGTCCTAGATCTATGCCACGTTCTAATAACACACATTTGTCAGGTAATAATTGTCTAATTTAACAGCCATCATTAGGCTATTAGTCCCAAATGGTACCATACTAGAAACATGCTAGAAGGTTTCCAAATGCACTCTCATGGTGGTTTTACATCTTCAAATAACTTCCAGGCATATATGAAGAGTTTTAAAAAGTAGTCAATTCAATGTTTCATTGAAAAAAAAATACTGTGGGTGTGGTAGTAAACTGCTAGATGAAGTTGAAGAATGAGTGACCATTATTGAACTTTCTAGCATTTTTATAGCCAATACCGATCACCCTTTCATGTTACATTACATGTGTTGTGATAAACAGAACAATTGTTTTTAATTGATTATTTAATGCTATTGAACGTCTATAGTTTTGAATTAAAGGGGAGTTGCTTCGGACGACATAACATGCATGCTTCGGTTACATGATTGTCAAACATTTGCGAAATTAATATATAACACACTGTATACATTTAATGCATATTAAACGTTGATAAGCAGGGAAACACACGACCTGTCACGTAGAACTACATAAGTATACACGTGTACAAAATGTGGTAATAATTGTAGTGCAAACAACACAAAGGGTGCATAGTCTTCAGGATGTCATGGGTAAAAATAGATTTCTAATATCAATATCATTATTCAAGAAAGTGCTGAGTCGAATGAAGATTTTGTTTAATGTTATTTGCATTATTCACTTAATAACACTATCTTACTACGCGTGTAATAAGGAAATATTTAAACGTGTCTTCGTGTATAGTAGCAGAGCCCTTCAATTATGAAGAAAGGAATTTTCTCCTTTTTGAAGATGAACAGAACGTTGAAATGCTTAGTTTGCGGACACTTTACTCATAACACATGTGAAATATAAGTTATGATTATTATTCTGGCTAATGGGGTCATGATCTCGTTTCAAGTTAGAAGAAAAAAACACCTGTCCGAAGAAAAATATCATTTCAATCATGAAAATTTGGTTTTTAATTTGCAAGCGAAGTGAAATCTAGAGGGTTGGTTTACAACGTTATATAATAGCACAGACAGTCAGATAAGTGTCCAGAGGTGTTGAATCAATGATAGCATCTGTTTGGGTTCAAAGGACCCCTCAAGAACCCTTATTGAACTCGGCGATAAGTCGGGTCCAAGGACCCCTCAAGAACCCTTAATTGAATTCGGCGATAGGTTCGGGTCCTCGGACCCCTCAAGAACCCTTAATTGAATTTGGCGATAAGTTCGGGTAAAGGTGCTGGGTATGGATTACTAGGGGGTTTCAGTGTTGTATTGATACATATCTGGTCTTACCTCTTGACGCAAAATTTCTCTCGTATATGTTAATGCCCACTTAATTACAGCTTTGCTATTGTAGTAGTTGGAACGTTGGTGGACGTTAACTCACTGAATCCATATACAAAGCGAGTTTTTTTTTCATGATAGCAACTAAAAATATCCGATCTACATCATTTTATGTCATATAATGTTACGTCAATAATGTAACACTCAAACAACAATTTGAGAAGAGGATTATATAATTATTTCCTATTAATTTTTTGCCAGATAATCTCCACCAATCGCTACGAAAAATGTCACTCAAAAGCAAAAACAAATTGATCGATCTTTCTGATGGAAGGAAAATGCCTTTGCTAGGTCTTGGCACGTGGAAGGTACGTAGGCCTATGTCAGTGTTTCACATATAAACAGTTCAACGTATTGATACATTTATATCACTTAGATATAGAGTTAACCAATACATTACACTTGTAGCTTTTCAAGTGAGTATGTAATTCATTTCGTTCGAGTTTTAATATTTATTTATAGGGTAATGCTGTACATATTTTTGACCCCGACTAGTTTAAATATTTTTATATATAGTAATAATTCTCATATTCTCCGTACTGTTTTTTTATGCAGTATTAAAGGCCCCCTATACTTTGTTGTTACTCCAAAGTACATGCACACTGACATGTTCTATTGATTAATGGATTTACATACTTTACCAATATCAATACACATGGTATGTTCATATTGTCTTTGCGTTTATCCTGTACGTTACCTTAAAGCCTTTAAATAGTGTTTAACAGATTGAAGCAAACAATGCAGATAAGTTATTTTGTAACTTATTTCATTAAATAAAACCATAACACAAACCGTTTGCAGGTCAACCAATCGGCTACTGCTTACCTAACACAGAACTCAAAGTCTATAATATTATCTACCTGCACAGTCGAAACCAAACGAAGTTAAAGAAGCAGTGAGGGCAGCTATCAGATACGGGTATCGTCATATTGACTGTGCTTACGAATATGAGAACGAAAAGGAAATTGGAGAAACGTTAAAGGAGCTTTTCGACGATGGCACGATTAAGAGAGAGGATGTTTTTATTACTACCAAGGTATGTCAAATATTGCCCCATTAATAAAGAAAAATGTATAGAAAACCGAACGAAACGGGACTCTGAAACTTCAAGCTGTTAAAAGACAAAGCATTGTCAATTGTAAACATCTTAAGGCATCATTATGAATTCAATTTTGATGGTCAACAGGAACTTTCTTTGATACGATTATGTACTTAGTAATTACACAATCATGACGAGGTATTGTACTATTTGTGCGATATTGTTTGCCAATTCGTAGAGTTTGAGAGTATGAAAATTAAAACAAAAACATCCGCGTGTGTGTGTGCGAAAACATTCTCCCGACGCATGCGCGAAAAGTTCTTGACCACAAAATTGAACATGTACACAGTGAATACTTTTCGTTGAACTCAGTGCAAAGAATAAAACTAAGGGTTTGCTAAATGTGTCCTTCGAAAAGCTGTCTCTCTCTGTTTGCTGCAGCGGGAACGTTGGGAGAGAGATGGACATTAATTGACCTCAACCTCACCCAAAAATCAAACTTTAGACCATATTCTAGATTAAATTTTTAGTCCAAATATGCTTCATAATTCACCATTTGATTAGCTAACCTTTTCATTTTTTTTTCTGCAATGAAGGATGTTCGGTCCCTAGCATTGGTTGTTGATATTTATAAATAGTTTAAATTTAATTGATTTATAGATTAAAGGTGATACAAATACAGCCATCAAAGTCAAACAGCTGTCACGTATAACTCCGGAAATATCTAAAGACCTTAGAATAATGTTTAATCAATATCTCAATCAGAATTAAATTGTTCAATATACTCCTTCACACACAAGGATGAAGACTCCAACAAGTCTAAATATGACATTACTATGAGTCAAGTCTGCTTCAGCTTAGTTTGTGTCTAATCATTCACTTCAATGCTTATTTCGATGAATGGAGATAATTTGCAAATGCTGAATCTAAATCTGGAAGCTATTAATCCAATCTAATGATTGCAGGAGTTTCAGTTCATTCTTTTTTAACATTTTATCTTGACAATTTGATCTGCCAAAATGAAGAGAAAGGTAAAATCTGTCAGATCATTATGGCATTATGGCATTAAAGATTTACTAACTGACTGACCCCAGACACGTTATTTACAATATCTCCCAATTGGAGCATAACTTTTCGTAACGGTCTGTCGGGTTATTCTTCACGAAGATCTCTACAATAAGTTAAGATGTTGAAGATAATAGTTGGGTTTGTGTTTACTCTAACTTTTAATCCAGAGAGGTTCATCAATACACACAGTTTCAAAATACATATCAGTTGTATTACTGATGCTTTCCTTTATAGTATTTGTGATTCCATCATCAACACGTTGTAAAACATTACCAGTTGCCCTCAGATTATACTAATGCACACGTTTTTGTTTTCTATTTTCTGCTGATATATAGCTTTGGGGAATCTTTCATCGACCGGATAGAGTTGAGTATGCAATGAATCTCAGCTTAAAGGCACTGCAATTGGACTACGTAGATCTATACCTAAAGCACTCACCAATGGCCTTCCAGGTACTAAAAGGAAAACTCATTTATATGTATAAACAAGGTCACCAAACCATACCAAAACCTCTATTTTTAAACATTGCCTTGCCGTGACGTTTGTAAAGGAGGTAATTGGAGAGCCAGGACTCACGAACTCTATTTCAAATTCTTACCTTACTAGAATGATGACATCACAGCATGATAGACATAATGATAAACATTATGATGGAAATTCCGATAATTCCGCACATTTAAGGAAAACAGAACCTTTAAATTGATAAATACAGCTTTTTTTGCTATGATGTACATTTACTATTACATCATTACTATTACAACTTTACACATTTAAAGCATTTCCTTTTTTCATCAAATGGTAATATAACTGTCCTATCGTTAGTTACCACAATGCGATATATAACGGACATGGATGCAGTGGCGGAGCGTCCATACAGTCAGGGGCGGATGCCCCCCCCCCCTGACGGACTCAAATGGACTGCTGGCGCCCTTTTCAGCTTTTTACCACTTTTTACTTATTCGCGATTATTTACTTTTTTATTGCGCTCTCATCTACCTATTGACATTTGTCACATTTTGTTGGCGATGACACCTATTTATTCTTCGTTTATTTGCAAATTAGCAAGGCCCGGAAAGGGTCATTTCCGGCGATCTAGGGAGTATCTTTACTCAAAAAAATTCTGGACGCTCCGCGCCAACCTGTGGTGGCGCTCCGCTTAGATAGTGTCGAAAGCGCCCCTACAGACCATTCTCGCCCCCCTTGACCTAGCTCCGCCACTGCATGGATGCCTGCAGTATCAGATGTATTTCCAGATTAGAAAACACCCAAGTAGCAACGGATGCAATGAATACTGGTCCAATCTCCAAGTTGTATTAATATCATCGTTCCTATTAGGAAACTTCACCATTTTTAACAAATATATTTCATAATGTTTAACATATTGTTTCTGCATTAAAATGTATGGTGACAATCGGAAGTGATACATTTATACTAACAGTGCTCAAACATGTTTTAATACTTTTTGCTTAAATATGAAGACAAAATATCCCACTAAATCGATGCATGCAGTAATTTCATTTCATAGTATTACCGTGATATGTCCATTATAAATTACCCATATCCATCACAACTGGTATCATGTTTCATATTTTTTTACATTTGAAGCATGCTGGTGACACGGTTATGTACCCGCCTACTGAAGGCAATCCCGACAGGGTGCTAAACGATGACGTAGACTACCTGGATACTTGGAAGGTATTTTGGTTGATTGAAACATTTGATCTTATTTTACAAGGTTTCTCAAAGACTACTATATGCATGCCATCATTATCTGCATAAAGGACATATTCCAGTGTGAGAATGTGAAACTGACATGGAAAAAAAAACTTCTCTGTAAGAAGAATGGTAAACACCATCTCAACATTGTGTCCCGAATTCAACCTATGGTTGATTGAATGTAAACCTATATTGTTGACTGGCTAAAGCCTCGATTCTTCCCATGGAATGGATCACTGCAGTAGGTACGTAGTATGTGATATCAGAATGGCAAATGTTTTCCGAAGCGTTACTTTACTTTCCTATTCTTTCTTATTTTATCCCAATCGATGTGTAATTCTCATCTTTTGTAGGCAATGGAATCACTGGTAGGGAAAGGCCTAACCAAGTCTATAGGAGTCTCAAACTTCAACATTGAACAGCTTGGGAAGTTAATGAACATAGCCAAAGTGCCGTGTGTGAATAACCAGGTACACGCTATCATCCTATTATCCCCACCTTCGTTCGTTAGTATCCATAAAAAGGACATTTTTCTGATTGCGAATGGCATTTACGGAGGAAATGCTCATAGAAATTCGTATGCCTGTCGATCAACCGTCGACGTCATACGTATACATGTGTTAATAAGATGTATACATTTATTCAATAATAAAAAATTAATTAATTAGTTAATTTATAAATTAAAATTAATCGTCTCATCAACGGCTCCTGATAAATTTGCCTCGGATCTAAGGGAAAGCCCACGTCTGTGAGACGATATTGTATGTGATACAGTTCAATCTCATTAATCGGTCAAAACATCACATTTGAGAAAGTTAGATCGTTCTTAGCCATTTGTTAATGAAACGACAACAGAGGAAAGCTTTGTTGCTGACAGTAGAATTTTGTATTTTCTTTTCGAGATCGAAAACCATCCTTGCTTAGAACAAGCTGAGCTGATAAACTTCTGCAAGGCAAACAACGTTACTGTGACGTCATACAGTCCGCTGGGATCACCAGATCGATCAGAGTAAGGTTTAATTAAAAGCAATTAATTAATGCAAAGACAAAAGACCAGTGTTATATATCCAATAGTAACTGAGTACTGAATGATAATGTTACACTGAAACATTACAAAGGATTTTCAAGTGGCAGGAAGATTAATAATAAACAGTGAAGACAAAACTCATTTGTTTGCAACATGAGTAGTTGAATTCATACCCTTTAACAGACAAACAAATGAGTATAGTTGAATCCATACCATTTAAAATACAAATATATGAGTATAGTTGAAATCATACCCTTTAACATACAAACATATGAGTATAGTTGAATACACACCCTTTAACATACAAACATATGAGTATAGTTGAATTCATACCCTTTAACAGACAAACAAATGAGTATAGTTGAATTCATACCCTTAAACATACAAACAAATGAGTATAGTTGAATTCATACCCTTGAACATACAAACATATGAGTATAGTTGAATTCATACCCTTAAACATAGAAACATATGAGTATAGTTGAATTCATACCCTTTAACAGACAAACATATGAGTATAGTTGAAATCATACCCTTTAACATACAAACAAATGAGTATAGTTGAATTCATACCCTTTAACATACAAACATATGAGTTTAGTTGAATTCATACCCTTTAACATACAAACATATGAGTATAGTTGAAATCATACCCTTAGCATACAAACATATGAGTATAGTTGAATTCATACCCTTTAACATACAAACATATGAGTATAGTTGAATTCATACCCTTTAACATACAAACATATGAGTATAGTTGAAATCATACCCTTTAACATACAAACATATGAGTATAGTTGAATTCATACCCTTTAACATACAAACATATGAGTATAGTTGAATTCATACCCTTTAACATACAAACATATGAGTATAGTTGAATTCACACCCTTTAACATACAAACATATGAGTATAGTTGAATTCATACCCTTTAACATACAAACATATGAGTATAGTTGAAATCATATCCTTTAACATACAAACATAAGAACTGCAAACATGCGAAGCAAGTCACTTTACTACAAATCTTAATTTTAACATTTTGTGTATTAATAACTTATAATAGTGGCATCAGCGTCTGTCATGTATAAAGGCTGTACCTGTGGACCTGAGAGTTTACCCGTGAAGTCAGGTTTGATACTATGAAACATGGATTAATCAGGTTCTGTGCGAATGCAACAAACTTTTTGCTATTATACAAAGAATGCAACAAGTAATGTCAACAATATATTTACCAACTTTATTTACCAATGTTACCCTTCATTTGTGAACAGTGAAGTTTTATTCCGTTGTATCCATAACATGAAGCAACACGGATACAAACTTCTCACAGAAATATAACATGGACCATACGTAAACGGTGTTGTGACGTCAATAAAAAAAGGTGAAAAAGGAGAGAAAAACGATTATTTAGTTATTATTGCTAATAAGTAATACCAACCACCAAACATTTTCCATAAACTTATTCATAATCATAGACGTAGTTGTTGTTATGTATTGCTAATATCAAAGTGTATGTTCATAATAGAACTTCCTTGTTTTCGTCCCTACAATTTTCGTCACTTTAATTTCAAAGTGCATCAGATAAGGATCCCAATCTCCGAGAAGATCCCGTTGTCCTTGAGATTGCTAAAGCAAAAAGATGTACACCTGTCCAGCTACTGATTGCCTACCATCTGAACCAGGGTCTCATCTGTATCCCGAAAAGCAAATCAGCCAAAAGAATTGAAGAAAATTTTATGGTGAGCAGAGTCATTTACTATTAAAATCGATGTTCTAAGTTTGGTAAAATATTTAAAGTAAAACAAGTTGGTAATCTAGTTTTATCTATTGTACTTTCTGTTACTGTCCTTTCTGTTACTGTTACTTGCCATTTAGCCTTTGAAGAAGATCCTGCTAGGATCGAAACGTCAGACTAACTTACTTTTACACATTCTCCTACACAGGCTCTCTAGTGGATAAGCAGTTTGCTAACAGTTTTATTTTATTTTGATTATTATACTTCTCAGATACAATACATTTATTTTGAAATGGCCGACGAAATCTTTTAACTCAAATGGCATCATTAAGTCTGTCGCTATGTAGTCTTTTTTTTTTGTATACTGACTTATGACATTAAAAGAAACTGAAACTTCTTTAAGATTCGCCTTCAGATTCATGTCGTAGATTGCACTTTAGTTAATTATCATTTGAACTTGGAAGATATTTCATGGCAATAGAACTGACATTGCATTAAAAAAATATTTGATTTTTCAAGTTCATGTTCACATTTCGTTCGCTGATTTTTTTTCCCCCTTTTGCAGTCGCTCGATGTGAATTTATCTGAAGATGAAATCAAGAAACTTGATGGACTCTCTTGTAGCTACAGAGCCCTCCATTGGGATTTGTAAGTACATTCCCGGGAGGGTTACATTGTTCATTTCACTCTGTCATCTCAATTAGTAGCTAATTTAATTTGATGTCCGTGTAGTTCTGCCAGATTCGCGTTGCAAACATATGGACTGAATCGAGTACCTGTTATTAGATAAGGAATTTAGAATTTTATAGAGTTAAAAATACCCTTGCCGACATGATGAACGTCATAAATGTTAATCAGATCAAAAACCCTAATATATTACGTGTTTGTGTCGTATACTTGTACAATACCAAAATAGCTTCCGTATATAGTAAAGTAAATGACTAAAGAAAAGTGAAAACAAATGTGTCAACAAATGTGTCACCAAACCTATCAACAGTGTCAATTAGTGAGAAGGAATTTTCAAAATGGCATTATATTTATTCTCAGTTAGGTATTCCAACCTTATTGCAAATATTCTTTACTGTATTTATGGGACAGTAGTTTCTAAGGACTCGTGAGAAGTTGAGGAAGGTTGTAAGAGTTATAATTTGTATAATTTATATAAAAAGTTACAGAAATCTTCAATTACACTAGTTTCCTTTTTCGCCACGCATGGCGATGTTTGAGGATTTTCTTGAGATCTTCTCTCGTTAACGAATATCCTTTGATGGAAGTAAATACCATTTGATAGAAACCACTCAAACTGCTAGTTTGTTCGCATATGTCACAATATTTGTGAAAAATTCTGTCAACTGTGTTGATATTACTACATTAAAGTCAAGGGCGGCGGAAGCACTTTAAA
>JAIPMN010022927.1:0-17548 GCA_020650975.1 Apostichopus californicus
AATCTTGAAAAAGGTTATGGATGAAAAAAAAAACTATTGGGAAAAACTTGGTTCTCAGGCAAAAGTGTACATCTGGTTGGTCATTTTCAAGCCCGAGAAGTGCCATTTCTGGTAATATGGGGGGCTATCAAAACCAGAAATTTTCTTGTACGCTGCGCGCCAACAGATGGTGGTGCGCCTGCACCCAAGCATATGTCCCCCCCCCCAATATTTGAAACAAATCGCCGCCCCTGCCTTCCACCACCCACTGGTAGCTAAGTGCCTCCAATCTACAACCGTTTAACCTAGTTGTAACACAACCTTAACTTTAAAATTATAATACTCACCAGTACATAGGCCGGTGATCGATAGAGAAAGAGTTCCCTTCCGGTCTTCGATTTATCGCTACAATGAGAGAAAGAAACATTACGATAAACCATATTTTGTATTATTCTCTTGTTTTTGCACTACTGTTTGTGTGTGTGTCTGTATCTGTGTTCCTTTTTGCTTTTGATAAATAGGCACTGACTACTTAACTTCCAACTGTAGGTAAGTTAAAGAAGAAAAAAAAAACAACTAATGAAAATACGCTTACTTTGCAGAAGCTAACGCAACAATCTTCTCCGCAACCTTTTCATAGTCTTCTGGGAATCATTTCCTTGATAAAACAACAACAACACAACAGTATTGGGTAATTAAGTCAATATTGAATAATCATTAAATTGCTCTTCTCTTTGATAATGCATAGCAATTACTTACTCTCGTTGTTTAAGGAAAGGCAATAAGAACTGCAGGACATCAGCGTATCAGTATATTTTTATTTTCCTGTATTCGTCCCCAGACTTGTGGACCTTCATTTTTTTTATTAAAGTTATTAAAGGCATAAAAGAGGTTCATCGACCTTTTCTGCGCTGCCTCCCCTATTTGAAAAGAATAAATAGATATTTTACTTGAAACTAACATAATTAGAACAATGAATTTCTGTATTTTTGTCTTTCCATTGGTAGGTTATTGGCTACAGGAGACTCGTTTGGATTTAGTTACAGGGTTGGAAAATCCACCATAGTAGGCATATTTCCGGAGACGTGCGAAATACTCTGGAGAAAGTTACAACCACTGTACATGCCTGTTCCAAAGAGAAAGGATTGGGAGACAACAGCGGAAGGATTCCTCAATAGATGGTTATTTCCAAACTGCATTGGTGCAATTGATGGCAAGCATGTGGTTATCCAGGCACCACCAAATTCAGGATCTGTGTTTTACAACTACAAACACACTTTTTCTGTAGATCTCATGGCTATAGTAGACCACATGTACTGTTTCACTGTAATTGATTTTGGTGCTTTGGGTCATGTATTGATGGAGGGATTTTTGCCAGGAGCCAAATAGGACGGCAAATGGACAGCAATGAGCTGAATATACCTCCATACCAACAGCTCCCTGGAGCTCCTGAAATAGGAAAGCTACCTTTTGTTGCTGTGGGTGATGAAGCTTTCCCATTAAAAATAATTTAATGAGGCCTTTTTCTGGACAGCAACTATGTGAAGGGAAGAGAATATACAATTATCGCCTTTCACGGGCCAGTAGGGTTGTGGAGAATGCCTTTGGAATCCTTGCTGCCCGTTGGAGGATCTACCAGAGGAGGATTCAGCTGCAACCACAGAATGTGGATAAAATTATTAAAGCTACTTGTGCCTTGCACAACTTTCTACAGAAAACTTCACAGTCCGCACAGATCACACAAACAAATGAGACTGTAAATGCTCAGGAGAGTGCAGTCAGTTTGCAAGACATGCAAATAAAAGGTTGCCATATGCTAGCCACGAGGCTATAAATACAAGAGAGAATTTCCAGCATTATTTTAATTCAGAAGCTGGTTCTGTACCATGGCAGAGGTCATCATGGTTTGGCAACGTTTAATACAAGTACTTTTGAAATTGTGTTATTTTCACTGTCATATATCACCATTTACAAACTTAACTTTATCCTTTTTTCTTGGTATTAAGCCTAACAAGGAAGAGACTTTTGGTTTTCTTTTCCTTTTTGGGTATGTGTGTTTTTTTTTCTCTTTAGGGTGACACTACTGTAGATTACAATTCTGTCAATAGATAATAAACTGACATTTTGGATGCTTAATAGTTCTTTCCTCTGTCCTGCTCAAAGAATTACACTGCAGATTGCTTATTCTTAATATCAACTTATGATTGCCAAGGTGGCAGTAAATACTAAGGCCATCTTTCTGTTCATATTCACCTTTTTTTTGGCAAACATGGCTTTACTTAGTTCTACCAACCACTGGGTAATAAACTAAACATTCCCTCACTAGGCCTTACTTCTACAATATCTCCGCCACTACTAAGGCTTGACTTGTCAAGTTTGTCGGAGGTGTTGGATTACATTATACTCCAACGCGTAACGTTCCGATTCCCTAGTCTTACTCTTAGCGAAAGTAGAATATATACAGTTGAAGCATGTACTGAGAGCCACTTCCACAAAAAGCAACAAACTTCACTTCGAGTTTGACTCGGCTGTTCCCCCCAATACTTTAGGTGGGGGGGGGATATAGTATCTAATATCCCCCCCAATATTTGGTGGCATATTTTTTTTTGTGGCTATAAGAGCATATTTTTTATGATATCGCTAGTAATTTCAAAATAGAAAATGCTTAGATGCAACTTACATGGCCTGGGAAGTGCCATTTCCAGCGATCTGGGAGGCATTTTCGGCCAAAATTTTCTTTAACACTTCGCGCCAACTCATAGTGGCGTCACACTTAGAATGTTTGCCTAAAATCTTTGTCCCTCCCTCCCTTGGCAAATTCCTTGCTACGCGCATGCCTAACCGTGTCACAATTTGTTACTAAATATCAACCAAAAAACCCCACAGACTTTCACCGAGAGTACTTTTTACTTATTTTCGAAATGAATTAGCTAGACGGACCATGGGCGCAGATCCTGGTGGGGACAGCGGGACGCGCCCCCACCAACTTTTTCAGTGGTGGGGACACGGTATACCGTGTCCCCACCAATTTGTCTTGACCAAACGCTGTATTGCAAATTTCCCTGTATTGAACTTTGGCGCAGTTTGATCCAGCATTGTGCAATGACATGCAGCAGTTCTCACTTTATTACATTTATCCACAGTTGTAAAATTTTGGAAGGAAATCGCATTGCGGCAGTCTATAATTGTTTTCTGGGAGAGGACCCATACCCATCGTATACAAAAGTCTACTTGGATTATTTGTCCCCTGATTTTTTTTTCTGCAGACGCCCATGTGTTTCCCCCAACTTAATTTCTAAGCCATGAGATCTCAAATTTAAGGAGGTTTTGGAGTATTATTGGGTCTGGGAGTGTTATTTCCGGTGATCTGGGAGGTATATTTGCCATATACGCTACGCATGAACCAATGGTCGCGCTCCGCTTAGATAGTATCAGAGAACAGATATGCGTCCCCACCATTATCCAAGACTGATCTGCACCCATGAGACGGACCGCATCCATAAGGAAATTTGGTATATACAAAATATCACAAAGCGCGAACAATTTTGCGGATGTAGTTGCTACGCTCCTGCACCCAAGCAAATGCCCCCCCCCCCAATATTTGAAAGAAATCGCCGCCCCTGGGCTGAGTAACTTGGAAAACAAGTTTTCACGAATCCCTCAATAAAAAAAATGACTTTGCCTACCATAACCACAGGTGTGTTTTACCGGGAGATACTGGTTTACATTGGAAGTGTAGTTTCTTTGTTTCAAACTTAGATGTTTGGAATTCGAGAAGCTTATAGCGATCGCAATAGCCTACAATACAATAAAGCCTTTATTCCTAGGCATAGGCTTGACAGAAGACCAAACTACACTAAAATGCACAATATGCCAGTTCATTTTGTGGGTTTTTTTATATCACGAAAACCATGTACTTACCACTCATACCGACATTTCTCCCAATTGAGTCCCAAATGTCTCTCTTCCGGGTAGAATCCTTAAAATTTTTGTCGGTTTTGTCGTAAAGTGAGGGGATCAACCTCACAAACTCAACCAATTTATCATTTTCCTCGTCCGCCATAATGATTGGTAGCAAGTTCAGCAAAGCACTTACAAAATTGTGACGTCAATATAAACAAAGGCGCTGATTGGACAAAACTGCGCAAATCGATAGTCCCATAAAAATCGCTCTGCTGAACGATCATAAAATATTAATCGGATCGGACTAACTTTTTCGGAAGACAATCCGGACCGATATCGTTGTAGTGTGACCGTCCTAATAGGAAACCCACTCTTCCGATTTTTCCGTAAAATTCGGAATCGGATTCCGATCTGATATCGCTGTAGTGTGACAGGCCCTTAACCTTCGTAGGAAAAAAATACGCGCACGGTACTACTACTCTAGTCTTAGTGAGACCCATAGAATAAATTTCTATGGTGAGACCGCTTCTCGTATCAACTTGGAACAGAAAATCGACTTCTGCTGTGACCAGGACACCAAGTACTGCAAAGCCTAAGCATCTTACTGAAAATCAAGAATGTGCACTTTAATCATTAAAATTCGGGACGTTTATAGGCCAAATAGTAAGTAGTATTAATGCAGGTGCTATTTGAGTATATTGGCTAGTTTAGTGTAACGATAGGCTAGGACGACAACGTACACTGCGTACAACTAAACGAACCAATGTCAGCCAGAATATTAACACTAGGCTGCAGCTGCATTCGTAGACAATACAGACTCGCATGTATGTGATGTATAATTTACAATGCTTGCAATATTAATGTTGTTGTTATTGGCAGGACATTACTACTACTAGTGGGCTTCCACAAGGGTCTGTTTTGGGTCCCTTGTTGTTTGTTGCCTATATAAATGACATTGACGGAGATATTAATTGTGTACAGCTAAGAAGAAGTTTGCTGATGACACCAAACTGTATTTAATCTGACTGAGGTCTCTTTCAATAGCGATTCTGAGATTGACAAATGTCAAACGCATTTGTATAACGTTTCTTGATGGTCTCAGGGATGGCAAATGCATTTTAATATTGATAAATGCAAGGTGATGCATATTGGTAGAAGTAACCAAAAGTATACCACAATCTTAATGGTGAGGAGTTACAGGAGGTCTTTGTTGAAACTGGCCTAGGTATCTGCATTGACTCATCTCTGCAACCTTCTACATTGTCTTGAAGCTGCTGAAAGAGGTATTAGGGGTTTAGGTATGATCAAGAGGAACTTCAGTTTTCTGAAAGATGACATAGTTGTTAGGCTTTATAAGCCATTGGCTAGGCCTCATATGGAGTATGTTGTGCAGACTTGGAACCGATATTTTGCTAAGGATAAGGAAGTAAGCCTACTCGAAAAGGTCCAGAGAAAGGCTACTAGGATAAGTAGTTCCTTAAAGGTGCCCCTTATTATAGGCGGTTACAACTCAGTGTTGAATCTCACCACACTTGAGGTTACGTGGTGACTTGATTCAGGTTTTCAAGATTGTGTATCCTGTTGACAATTTATCCTGCTAATAGTACTAGTTGTACCAGATGTTATTGTCTTAAACTCCAAAAGTCACAAACTATTTGGCATAACTTTTTTTCTAATAGGGTTGTGAATGAGTGGAATGGTTTGCCTGAGAAAGTTTTACCGGCAAGTAGTGTGAATGGGTTTAAGAATGCTTTGGACAAGCACTTTAAGCATTGTAATCGGGTCTGAGTGTTTGTGTCTTCAATTTTCTTTTCTCCTATAGGTTCCTTGATGGGGACTTTAGTGTCCCTCCTGATCCTTTTTTTCTAATAAACTAAATAGTTCGAATAGTACTACTTATAGGCAGCTAGACCTGGCCTAATTGTCACTAGGTTAGGCCGAGCTTCCAGAATAATGTATGTGTGCTTAGGCCTATGCAATTGCAGAAGCCAACCTTCTTAACCATTTTGAACTAGAACTTTAGAAGGTTAACTTAACCTTTTAGAAGGTAAGCTTAACCTTTTTCTTTGCAAATGTTACAAGAATAGGCTGAGCAAGAGTCGTGCCAGCAATGTCACTGCATGGGGGAAATTCACAGTGACAGAGTAAATAATTGCTCTCGCACCCACAGATGAACACATGTTCGGTATATTACTATTACTAATCTGGATTTAAGAATATAAGTATGTTTATCAGCTGGTCAACAGTTATTTATGGTATCATTTAATTGTTTTTATTTACTCCATCAGTGATCTTCCCTTTTCCAACGGTATTAATGGAAAGACTCTTGCTCAGCCGCATAACACAAACACTTTACGAACAGAATGCTGCAGATAGCTGATCTTAAACTATGTTAGGAATCCACATGCCGTACTGGTCATGAAAATAGTAAGAGACAAGATCTGTTTTTCAAGCTATGTTTATGGTTAACTAAAATTAAGAAGAATGAATTGTAATTTTAATAAATGATTTTAATTATCTATTTTTTCTTTCTTTTACAGTACAGAAATTGCAGGGTTGCCCTACACCAAAACAGGTGGAAAACAGGTGGAATTTTACCATATAATGGTTGATGTAAAAGATTGTCCAATCATTCAGAAAATTTTGAAGAAAAACAAACTTTCTGAAGCTATTGAACAAATGGCTAACGAGAGCCACCATGAAACTTCAGGTTTGTAGACAAAAGTTGAATATGGTGGCACGACTGCAACTTTGTTTAGGACTTGTGAGCAAACAGAAACATTTGAGCATTCTAGGTACCTTGCAGTCTTTGTTCCTAAATGATGATATTTTTGCTCATGTGGTTAATGGTCATTTGTCATCTAGGAATCCAGATATTGTGATGGAGCCAACTAAAATCTAATGCTTTATTTCAAACTATTTTTTTTTTCACCTTTCCAAGTGCTACTTCATTGATTTGATAGGGATTGCCATGTATATGTTGTTGTTGGGTCATACAATACATTAATTATAAGAAAGCCAGAGTTTTATTGATCACTGTTCATTGCCATGATTCAAAGTTGATGTTAAGAGCTACAGTATGTGGTGATCAAGTGTAAGTTTCATGAAGAGTATTTTGAGCTGTAGATGTCTATAGATATTGATAAAATCAACTTTGTTGTTCCAACATCACCATTACTAGCTGCACAACGGTATTTGCTGTATCAGACTGTACAGTGTCTAAAAGAGCCAGCATTGTCACACAATAATAATTATGCCAGACCCTGCAACTTTATTCAACGATGGCTCATATTTTGTATTTGCACTGGAGAGGTGAGTGAAGAAAAACTAGACGTAATGGAACTAAATCAGTATTTATGAACTCCTCACATTGGCTATCTATGACCTCACCTTAAAAGAACAGAAACAAGTTAAAGAGTTAGTCACTTTAAATTAGGCAAAAGTTTCATATTCAAGAAGAAATCAAATTTCAACTTTATGATAAAGAATGGGATGATTGCATGGGTAGGTGTGGAAACCTCTTAGCTACCTCAAAGAGGAAAAGTGAAAGTAATACCCAGCACCTAATAGAGCTTATACCATCACAGACTTACACTCACTAAGTAGTACATGTAGCTTATTTGATAGTGAAGGCCCACTATATAGTTTCCATGAATCATCGGTGACTGTTATGGAGCCATCCAACATATAAGCAGTGTTATTTTCAACTTGTACAACAAAATGACAGTTGCCAATCAACTTCAGAAGCATCGGACATCCCAACAACATCCAACACAACAAGTAGTCATTCCAGATAGGAAGTTAAGGAGAGCAGTGAAGATTCAGATGAGAAGTAGAACTTTATCTGCAAAGGAAGTTAAAGTTAGTAAAAAAAAAATCCCAATATTAACATGATTGTCACATGCATTGCTGCATTTTCTTAAGCTGCTCTTTTCATTAAAGTGCAATAAGAGAACTGCTGTGCAGCATTGTCACACTGATACTAATGTCAGTGTGAAATCAAACTAGCTCTGACCCTACTAATGGGCGTTCAAAGGTCTCTGAGACTGTACAGTGTGTTCCAATAATTGACATTAATACTTGGTAGTAGCAGTTTGGTGTTGTACTACCAAAAACTGCAGGATTCCCATGAAGAAGAAATGAATGAAGCAAGAGACCATATTGTGGGATTGGTTTAGATTGAAATTGTAATACCATAGGGTGGCACACTCCTATTAGCGTCTATATCAATCCACGCCTAGTGTTCTCCTTTAATTTAATGGGCGTATGCTACCTTAAGTAAGGATGAAAATTGCCAATTTAAACTCTATCAGCCTTGATTACAGCTGAAGGTGTTGGGTATGATGTGCAATCATGAAATATTACAAAACATCTCATCATTTTAAGCTTGAGTGATTTTGGTGCCAAGTTTCATGAAATATCACCATAATATCCCAATATTATGGCATGAGATTGCCACGGAAGTAACACATTGGTACACCATGTGCCCAAGAATGCACTGATGAAGTAATGATTAAATTGGGAGAACATGTTCATGGACTGTACCAACTGTGTGTGTCTGTTTTGAGCTGTCTGCTACTGAGATGTGTAGTTGGAAAGTAAAGGATGGTATAAGGAGCCACTAATTTTAATGTTAGGCTATGTAACAACTAAAACCTGTGGGACTGAAGTTGTACATCTGGTGACTAGCCTACTTTTGTGCAGTGTACTTAGCAGCTCAAAAAGGACGGTCAGAAGTTTAAAAGCATACATTACTACTCAATGTGGTTTAAGTATCAGCTGAACTGAGCCCCAAGCTGCATTCAGAATAAGCATATGCCTATATACATTTAGACATATTTACCTGGAAAGCTCACACCTTTACAATGTCAGACCATGATTGGATGACATGGGCTGATGACATAAATGAAAAGTTGGCAAAACATACATCAGCCCCAGCAAGTGGCACAATGGGATGCAGAATGTGGACAGGTGCCTACACCATCAGTAAGCCAGGGGCACCAGCATATGACATTTTTTTCGCAATGCTACCCCTGACAACTAAGAGAACAGGCAGCAGGGTCCACATTCTGACATATATGCTCTTCAAAGTATTGTGCAAAGAAAACAAGTTTTAAGGACCGAACCGTTTGACGTCTCCTACATATGCCACAACAGCCTACATGTGGTGAGAGGTGTCACGTCTCTCAGCAGAATCTTGCAGTGCAAACAACAGCAGAATTAGGCCTCGCAACTTTGATGGCACTTGTCAAGGTCATGGTCATCAGCTTGATTGCTTGCTTCCCTTAGTGAGTGATACTGTTTTATCTCATCACAGTGAGTGTGGATATAGGACTCGGTTTACACATTACTGGCATCACTGATATATATTGTCATCTTCATCATCAGTGTAGTTTTTCATCCTAGAGTAACTGTGGTCATGAATCAGTTGATCTCTTTATAGATACTGGACTGGTTTATGTTTTTAGTTCTACCTTGTAGCTTGTATGTTCTCTCTCTGAGATATGCTCTCCTCCATCTGTATGCTCTGCCCCTCTTATGTAATTCATCACATTGCTGTTTTCTTTGCATCTATTTCAGAGTCTGGAAACATGGACTATTTGAGCTCACCTTTAATATTGCAGCTTCCATCTTCCTGGCTATAGACTCTTTGGGCACATTTTTTGTTATGTGTATGGCACTGGTCTCTGTACTGACTATTGCATGAAAATGTGGTACTATGTTTTGGATTGGTCACCTTGAAAGCCTTATAGACTGCCTTTGCTTTTTGAGTGGAAGTCTCAAAACGAGTGGACCATCATGTTTGCTGCAGGTGCGTGTCTCAAGTATTTTGTTTAGCTTCCTGCTGTTAGTGTGGGATATTAGCAGAGAACCCTTTGCTTCATTTGGCATACATGGAAATGTGTACTTCCTGCCCCTCTTGCATAGAAATAAATGCTTTGGACAATGTGAATGATTTCCAATGTAGCATTTTGCAAGGCAGTCTAAACATGTTGATAAAGCTTTCACAACTTTGCAGTGGTCATATTTGAGGACTCTCCTGCAAGCAGTCACCTCTGCCTGTACGTGGTACTGTAGGTCAACTCCTCTGCAAAGCGCTTTTGTGTCAAGCGCTTCTTAGTCACAGTTTTTGCAGGAACATATCAGAGAAGAATACTGCTTTAGTCAGTGCTCTGCAGAGTGACTTGAGTAGGTGAACTTGATCTAACAGGTTCTCTGTTTCAGAATGAGTATAGTTACAGCCATTGTACTACTGAACCCTTTACATGCCTTGCCATCAGCATCAGTTGTGAGACACTTGACCATTAGTTGATTCCTACCTGCAAGTAATTTGGATTCACAAATCTTTCCAACATTTTGTTCATCTCCGAAATAGGGCATCATTGCTGAACAGCTCTCATGGTTTGGACTTTTTACATTGTGAACTCTTTTTCTTTTCATTTCACCCATTAAGCACAAGTTGTTACTGTGATGGTAACTATATTAATATTTATCCATGGCGACATTCTCAACAGTCACATCTCTGCATTGGCTTGCAGGAGCAAATGTAGTCATACTTCTTACATTACTCAGAGGGTTGTTATATTGATGATCATATTCTGCATGAATTGGAGAGTCTTTGGAGAGGCCACGCAGTTGCAATGTCTTTTTAATTAGACCCCTCCTAGTTTGTGCCATATCATTTTCATTAATTTCTTTCATTACATGTAGGTCCAAACTGGTTGGCTGACTTTTGTAGTGTACTGACAGCAGGACTGGGAAGAGAGATGCTGCTGAGCAATCTACGAGCTGCACATGAACTGATCAATCACCACACGGCCGTCCCTCATCAGCCCACTACTCAGAGGCAGCGGGGTGTACCCGTTCCTGGGAAAGGCAGCCATACCTGGAGCTCATCCTGTAGTAAGTAATATGCAACATGTTATTGTGTCTGGGCTGGGTAAAATATAATTCCTTATCCTAGGTTGCCAAGGTCAGCTCTGTGCATCGTTGTCTTTGTAGAGAGTTTCAGAGTATGTTTGGTAGACCAAACCAACTGTGGATAGGAAATATCGGCTTTTGAACAGCATGTGTTTGTATTTGATAAGATGTGTGTGTGCGTGAAGCTATGGGGTTGGATTGGGACTTATTGTGATTAATGATTACCCAGTATGTGAACTGAACATAGAGCCTTTGATATTATTTATAATTCCTTTTGAAACAGGAGAACTGGAGCATGAAGTTGATGGACAAAATTTAGGAATAAGAGGAACACATGCAAGCAGAAAAGAGGAGAAGAAACAGTTAAGTGACACCTGTTCCACTGAAAAATAACCAAGTAGATGACCCAGCTAGCAAACAAAGGCATAAAATGTAAGTATAGGTATAACTTTTGAGAATGAAGCTCATCTTGAGGAAAATAGACATCATTAAATAATTGACATACTAGACTAAAATTGCATTATGCAGTCCTATTCACAAATGACAGACAGAATAGTCAGGAGTAATATATGCAATGTGCTAACACACCATCACATATGTAACAGAGAGCTCATATTTTGACACAAAGTTAGTGGATGTTTATTGTTGTAATGCCCTTAATGAATTGAAGTCAGTTTGGGGCATGGTAAAATGTGTTATATTTACCACCAAACCAGACAAATATCCCCGCAATGGTATTTGTACCTACTCTTCCACCAAATTAGATGTCTATATAGAAAGGGTCCACGAGTATTCCTTCCCAGTACATTAGAGCCAGACCCTGGAAAAGTTTTCCTCACAAAAATCCAAAAACTTTCATTCGATCTCTTTCATTGCTTTTCTCTTCCATTTTGTTTCATTCATTGCTTTAAGTCTTTTTTTTTTATCTGTGCAATCTTTACATTTACAATGTGATATATATTTTTATGACATTCTTTTGAATTTTTTATTGGCTTCCCGCACTTTTTTCTGCTTCTTTATTCTGTACTCCTGTTTGTACATGTAATTTTTTCGTTCTTGATTTTCAAGTTCTTTGTTTGTAAAATTTTACGTTCTTAGCTCCAATGAAAAACAATCCTTTGAAACATTTAAAAAAAAAACCTCCTGGACTCCCTTATTCCAAATCTCCATCATAAGTACATAATGAATAAACCTACTCAAAAAAATAACTTAAAATCTAGATGAGCTAGACTTTTTATTTTTTTAAACTGGGAGGAGGCTCTGGCAGAGGGAGGGGCGCCCATGTTTAAGAAATCGGTGGCTAGAGGGCTTGCGACTCAAACTCCCAAAGAATAGGTCTTCCGGGAACAGTCCAGCCACTGGGAAGGGTTTTTCCTTTTCTCTGTTTTCTTAGCATAGTTCTCATCTCGGGAGGGTGAGATTGCCAGGTTTGGAGCAGCCTCCTAGTAATTAAGCTTCCCCTCAATGTATATTTTAAAGCTTTCATTCTGTGAATATTGCTGTTGTCTTCTATACCCATACAGTTTGATATTTTAAAGTCTGTTTTTAAAAAATAGTTTGCTAACCTGCAGGAGCAGTGCTTCGTCTAGCTCGATTAGGCATGTCGCCCTTCGGCACTGATCTTTCTGTCAATGTTAAGTATATGAATTGAAACTTTCTCAAACTTTATCAAACAGAATTTATTGACAGACATGATGTTTATATGATATATAATATAAAATATTCAAAATATGGTAAGCTTACTTTATTACAGAACTCAGTCAGCCACTTGTTTCCTTGTGTGTTGCTTTTCATTGCCAAATATCTCATAATCTTTCACATTCACACGTTCATATTCTTCAATAATTCCTGAGTAAGTAGGTGTGCGTGTGTATATGTGTATATATTGGAATGTGTGTGTATGTATGTGTGTATGTCTGCATATCTCAAAACAGGATTTTTCATTTTGAATATTCAATTTCCTCATCAAAAGTATTCATGATGGTTGATTCAGAAACTAGAATAGTGTTCAAAATGTAATATCCAGTGGATCTGGATCATAGTTCCTTTCTGTGTCAACGTCAAAATAGGACTTCATGAAGTCAGACCAACTTAAAATTGATCTCAAGGATTGGGCTTTTTGATAGGTCAATTTATATAGGGATATGCACTAGTTTATTGCAATTTCAGCCCTCCAAACTAGTGTAGTGATATGCACTAGTTTATTTGCAATTTCAGCCTTCAAAACTCCATGCAGTTGCTGGTAAGGAACCTGAAAAAGTTTGTGGTCAGGACCATTGACAACGTGGTTCACACACGAAATCTAAGATTTATGTATATATCCAAAAATATCCGTTATTTTTAAATAACTTTCCCTGCAGAAGGTTATCATTCTTTAATATTTTCTGAGCATTAAAGGAGTGTTCCAACATTTAAAAGCTAGTTTATGATTTTATCAAGCATTGTTTATTACACATTTGTTTTCCTTTTCCTCTTTTTTGATGTGGAGCTTACTAGTGGGGAACAAAGTACCAGTGCTTAAAGAGAAAAACTGAGTTCTGCCTTCCCTTGCCAAACTATATCTCCCCCACCCCACACCCCCCCCCCCCCACCCACCCATGGATGTCGCCACCAGACTTCTCTAACCACCCGATCCTTTACATATAAACAATGTCCAATCAATTGCCAGGTAGTGTTTATAGAGTTATAGAACAACAGTGTATGTTTCAATTATCAAGGAGACTTCTCTGCATATGCTGGTCTTCTCTACTGCTTTCAAATGCTAGCTAATGGCTTAAACTTAATCAATTGTCTTGCAGTCTTTTCTTGTTATAGTTTTGCCTTCTTTTGTGTAATCTAAATAATTAAGTCATTCACTACTTTATTTAAAGGCAACAATGAACTAAGGGATTTTTTTTTTGATCAACAGATAACCTCTGGAGATGAGTGGAATAACCCCATTGATGGATGCTTCTCGGCCAAAAGATGTTTTTCTCATCAACTTCAAAGCAGTTGCTACATATTTGATAGATAGTGTTCCCCAAAGTTAAAAGTCTGCCAAAGCATTAGTAATAATAATTCCAGACCAGATACTAAATGCATTTTACACATGCACACTTTGGCAGCCGCTGCTGTGAGTATCCACCTTTATAATTACTTTCATGATTCTGAGAGCAGGTTCCTCTTTTCTTTACTTGGATTTTGATCATTTTTTTTTAAGATCTTTAGCTTGACTTGTCACATTTTGATTTATACCTGGTTGGCTTTATAAATTTGCTGACCACAAAAAATACAACAAAAAAAAAGCAATGATGTCATAGATTATGGAGGATTTTTAAATGTTCATTGAATATTCAATATGTTTGCCTAGCATTACCCTTCCTGCAAGTTGTTGACCAAAGCAAAGATGTCATAGCTTATAGAGGATTTTGAATTTTTTGCTTTGAATCTTGACAGGTCTCAACTATGAAGTGTGGCCTTTTCCCGATCAGTCAAGAAGCCTTGATTTATGGTGAGATCTCCTACTATGACTACACGGGGGATCGTGGTCGAGGAGGAACAGAAGGATCAAATCATCAGGGCCCTTGGACCCCAAAACAAGATCCTATTCTTGCGTAACCATGGTATCGTCTGCCGTGGTGGGTCCATAGAGAAGGCGTACTTCCTAGCCATCAACTGTGTAGCAGCATGCGAGATACAGGTAAAGAATTAGCTGGACTTGGTCCAACGTGGTCGGATTGCTCGTAAAACTTAGCAGTGTGAGGCCAAATGTTCTCTGGGTTATGTTACAGCTTGTTAGAGCTCTCCTCCGTTCCATAATATTTTGGAGACCTGTGAAAGTTACAGAGTTTTCCTTTTTTTAAGCTGTTTTTTAACGAGCCGGGAACGGGGTGGGGAGGGGGAGGGGGTTGAGGGATGAAAAGGGACAAGATTAGTCAACTCCAAATACAAAGTAAATGGTATGGATTGAGTTAATCTTTGATATGACCCTCTCCTCTGAGAATAGTTATCAGAAAGTTTCAAACTGTTTCCAAACAATATAATCAATTTGGAAGATTTATTGTCTTGGGAATGATTGTATCTCCTAGCCTACACGGAACTTGATTTTGCCATTAGCGTAGTCTACTTCTGTATCAATATGTAGTCATTACACTCTCCTCAACTCTCTTCACCTCCGAAGATTCCGCTTCTGTACAAACTTTTGTTTGCTTTTCCCCGAGTCAAACTAGGCTCTGCATAACAGCAGAAAGCCACCTGCAAAAGCAAAGCCTGCTCCATGAAATGAAAAGAAAATGACAGCGGTTGAAAAAGTACGTTTGGCTGGAATAATAGTTAGTCTTGATGCGACTTGCCGACTCCAAATCGGATTTATGGATTTGGATTAAGGCATAGTAGGGGATGTTTCCTTTCTAACATGTATGTGCACTAATAATGTTGACATTCATCGATAAAGTTCCCATAATATTCTTTTTGATGTCTGACCCCAAGGGCAAGGTTACCCATCTGGGAGATGTGTTTCATTATTGACCTTGGAATCCAGGGTATTTTGGCTACTGTAAATCCTTAGAAAAGCTACCAGTTGTAACTGTGGGAAAAATTTCCCTTAGAGATCTTTATGAAAGTCATAATTGAGTTTTCTATTTGTATGTCTTGAAGGTTCAGCAACACACTTTACTAGTGGGTTGGGATTACAAGTGGTGAGGGGAGGGGGGGGGGGGTGTTGATGGGCAGGAATGGGAGTACTTGGTCCTCTCTTCTCCCTGCAGCATCAAGAGTTGGTTGTCTGGGTTTTGTCAACCTACAATTTTATCAATCGGTGTGTGTGTTTTTTTTTGTCGAGTCTGGGTAACAAACAATGGTCATTACAAAGCGGATTATCTGCTTTCTAATAAAGTTAATGTGATGACACTAACATCATGAAAGGAAAGCTGGGATGCTCCTGAGGGTCTTTGTTTGCTTGAACTCAGCTTGCGCCCACCGGCATCCACCGGATTTTGTATAAAATCGTTTGGAGAAGACGCCTAAACACAAAAATCAAGGGGGTAACACTATTGACCAATTGCTGGACACCCTCTTCACCCTACATAATAGTATCGTACTGCAGTTAATGTAGTAACGGCAATGTATACATGTACATTACTCCGTCAGTTGGCAGGTAGTGATGTGAACTGTATCACTACGCTGAATGGGGTAGGCACGCTAGCGTGGTGCATCCCAGACATTCTGAGCGTGGGTTTTCCAAATAATTGCGAACGAAGTAAAGTGAAAATATCTTAACAGAAGTCAAAGAGAAGGTGTTGCGTTTCGGTATCAAATAAGACTTGGAAGATAAGATGTTTGGTGAGTTTAAATGACGTTTCTTTATGAGTTATAAAAAGATAATCATATAACAGTTAGAATTAAGAACCATAAATTGAATATTGTTGTTAACGTTACAGCTATGTATAATGATCTGTATTAGATTTGAATTGGTCAATAGTGTTACCCCTTTGAGGATATAGAAGTAGTACCAAACTCTGAATATTCAAAACTTCACCTCACTACATACATATTGTACATAATGCATATATGCCTATTTGCTATCATGGTGCCTTGCAGAATCCAGGCATCGGTTATATCCACCATAGAGAAGTTGACATCTGTTTTGTCCCTTAAAGAGCAAATTATCAAATAGCCAAGTTTGGTCCAGTTTTGTTGACAGACAAATTTTGTTTTGGATAGGAACAAATGAAGTATTATTGCCCAGACAGACAGTTGCTCAAATAGTTGCCTGTTTAAGGAGAAGTGCATTTCTGTGTTTGTTCTGTAATGGCAGTATTGAGTTCTTTTGTCCCTTGTCAGAGAGATGGAAGACAAAATTCTTCAATTGAGAAGGATTCAAAGGTTTCATCAAAAGGTTGAAAGTTCAAACCGGATTTAAGCTAAAATGGACTCTAAAGTGGGTCTTGTATTTTTGAAGCACCTACGCCAAACGGATGGTTTCTTCGGCAAATCATGTACGATGTTGTCGTCCTCTTATTTGTAATTGCTTGAGTTTCATTCGCCGTATATAGGATGGCATATAAGAAGCTCCTTAGTAGTGTTAGGACCAGCAGAACAAAGTCGGTGACGAGAAACGGCAAAGGAGGAATAAGAGAGATTAAAAGAGTCGCTCGTAAGACTTGTGCTCCATAATGTAACAACAAACTGCATTCTAGCGTTTTACCGTATGCTAATTATTTGTGACAGATACGTGCCGTAGCCGTAGGCCTGGATAATGTCATCCACCTACCGGATGAAGTCAGAGACAAGGTCCGCGAAGCGACTGCCAAGGGCGCAGGTGGGGTCAGTGAGACGGGACACAAACTGAAGGTCGGTGAACTGGAGTTCGAAGCCATGATGAGACATTTGGACAATATGGTAAGATTTCAAAATGCAAAAATTCCAACACACTTGGCCTGCAACGTCTGTGCAGCAGACGAACTAGCCTTATTTGCATTTAAAGATCTGGGCAGACATAGCAATAATTTACTATGCTAATTGCCAACCGATGGCGTCACTAGTTAATGTATGAGCTTTAAATCATATGCGTACCAAGCGAATGCGCTTTATTACGTGAGATAATTCAGTGAGTTGTGTGAAGTCAGTGTGGATAAGCAGGTAGCTTTGTTCAGTCAATGTAAACAGATGTGACATATCAGGATGGTTGGATACACCATTCGATTTGATTTGTGTCGTACTTGAAAACTCTAATTGTTACAGCTTGATACTCTCTTAGATTCAATAT
>JAIPMN010022928.1:0-11522 GCA_020650975.1 Apostichopus californicus
TATATCTATATAGGTATGAATGTACACATATGTGTATATCTATGTTTTGATGTATGTGTACTTGTATTTATATATTCACATATATTTATAAAAAAAGCGAGGGGAAAAATACTTAATTCGGAAACATTTTTCTCATTATGTAAATAATTCCTTTGTAACATTGAGCTGACATAACAATGTAGTTATCAGAATTGTACATACAAGTATGTACCATATATATGATACTCTTGAATAAATGAGATGGAAAAAATAATATTAAATAATATAACTAATAGTGATAATAATATTATTATGAATAATGATAGTTTCAAAGGATTCAACTTTTCAATTATAGTGATTTAATTACTCCAATCCTCGTATAAGGCTGTTCTTACACCGAGAATGGAAGTACTTTAGCTTGGAGTATATAAACCATATAATACAAGTTTCCGTTTATATATCTGTTACACGGTATAACCAATATAGCAGAATACAATTCCAAGCAAGTGTGTGTGTGTGTGTTTTGTGTGTGGTGGGGGTGGGGTGGAGGTGTGGTGGGGGTGGGGTGGTGTGGCTTGTTCCAACCTCTCAAAATACGTCAAGGCAATTGATTTCTCAGGTATATTAGGGTTATAAGTTACCGGTCTATAAGTAGATCTACACGCAAGGTTGTGCTAATTACTACTTATGTGGTGTTGAAAAGTAGGCATGAGGGCCTGTTACCTATTCAGATCTAGTTAGAGCATGCAAGTTAACAACAATGTTGGAATGTGTCTACGTTATCATGTGCAAGCAGTAAATGCTTTTTTTGTTTCTTTGTAATAGAATTATGTCTAGTTATACAAAACATATGGAAAATAAAACTTTAATCGAGAGAGAAACTTAAAAACTTTCTGTTTCAAACGAAACCAAAATTGCCTCATTCGCTGATACGGAAGAAATAAACGGGATTTCATGCAAACACACTGTAAAACGTCATTAGTACTCTCATCAAAATAGTAACAACGGAAAGAAGCGGGAGGAAAATGAATAATAATAATCATAATTATTATAATAATCATGATAATAATACAGTGGATTTATGTAGCGCCAAATCAGAAATAAGACGTAGCTTCTCTAGGCGCTTAACAGAAAAAGTCAATATTGCAAATCAAATGAACAAGTAAAGTAACGAGTCTTTAGGTAACTATTAAACCGAGATAGTTTAGTCCAAGGCTAATACGGTCTGGTAGCTGGTTCCACAGCTAGGGGCAGAGAAGGCACCCCCTCCCCCTTTTTATTAAAGGTGTACTGGGAAGGGGGCAAGGTAGGCCTTGGCAGAGGCAGGAAGACAACGGGCGGGAGCATCGGGAGGGAGAGAGAGTAATTGAGAGATATATTCAGGCTGTTCCAAATAATGAGCGCGTAAAGTGAGTAGGAGTATTTTAAATTTAAATTCCTTCGCTAATATGAAGCCAGTGAAGTTTCTTTAAGAGTGGAGTTGTATGGCCAACCTCTCCTCTTTTTTTCACAATGCGAGAAAAAAAAAGAGATTTGAAGTTTCTAAGTTTCTGTATGGATAAATCCGACAGACCAAAAAGTTAAAGAAGTGAGAGATTGTGTCAAACATTTTTTCATTAAGACCTTTTACCGGTATTGCTTTTTCATCGTTGTGATAATAACACAAACTGCAAGAATCTTTCCCTTTTTGGATCTAGTGAAATAATCAAAACATTACTCAGGTTTTTTTTGGTTCCATTCATCTACTTTAATGAAGTATATCGTCTTTAATGGTTTTTGTAAATGTCACGTGAGAAATAAATTATGTGAATTGTAATGAAACTGCTAGCAGACTATAGCAGCAGTGATCTCATTGCAATGCTGTTGATGTCGTTATTGTTCTTATTAATATTATTATTGTTATTGCTGTTGACCCAATCTCAAGATTTTCGTCACTTGTTTTCATTCATAAATTTCTTTCAAATGGACTTGTTCCTCAAAAGTAAAATATAAAAATAAAAATAAATAAAAATAATTTCGTTTCCATAATCTCATCCTAATTCCATCATTCGTGTCATCTAAGCCATGTAACGAGAACATGTTTTATTTTACCCCTCTTTCCATTTCCACTGAAATATACAAGATGAAGAAGTGCAGTCCTTGACGAGCTCCTTAATGAGAAAATAAGAAAAGCTTTCTGCTGCTTGAAAATCCCTTCATTACATACAAAACAGATTCTGGACACGCGGAAATATAACTTAAAAAATAAAATCATCCGTTTTCATTTTATAAAGAGTTATAAAAACCTCCATTTTCAAGATAAGGTCCCGACGTGTCACTCATGTAGTGAATAAGTTATATTCGCTAAAATATTGAAGAAAAAATTATACAAAGCGTTCTTTCGAAATATAAATCCTACCATGTTTGCATCATGAAAATTATCTCATGCATGGTGGTCTAAGTTTTCATAATATTAATCGACGTATAATTTTTTTTTGTGGCATGAAGGATTTTACCCTGAGAAAATGTCACAACGGTATATGAAATTATGAAAAATAATTATTCATTTAGTTTATTAGACACCAAAATTATTTATGTACATTTGAACATATCAACTGCAAGATTTAAACAGGACCAGAGTTTTGTTTGTCCAAACTGCAGACAATACTACTATATACTACTGTACGTTAACTTTAACGTTATATTTCATTTCTGTTTTACAATACTAAAAAATGTGACTTTACAGGTAAATCTTTATTCATGGACGAAAAAAAAGAGATTTGTTTTGAGAGAATTAATTACTGTTAGTAATGCATAACAACAGAGTACACATGCAATAACACTATAGATATGTCAACCCAAAATACTCAAACAATACATGCATCACTAACGGATACCATTGTAGCGTATAGAAATTTAAAAGTAGAAAAAAAAACAATGGTTGCCCATAATGGGGATTACGGTATAGTAGTTTTAGGTTTGATTTCGTGTTTCTGTGTTATGTATGTATGTTTATGGATTTATGCATACGTACGTGCATGCGTACAAATTTGTGTGTGTGTTTCTTCGTGTTTGTATCGTTGTAGAGTTCACTGTATGTCTACTATATGAGGGTTATGGGAGGACCTAAAGTACCTTTTTCCCCTCTCTTTTCTATCTGTTAGCAACACTTCCCAATGGAATTTATTATAGTTTGGGGGGTTGATATATTTGTATCTGTCCGTACGTGTGTTTATGCGTGTGAGAGTGTTCCGTTGTTTTTACTCTCTGTATGTATAAAGTCTTAGCAATCTTTTATCAACATAACCACAGCAAAGCAACCACCTCCCCAACCCCCCACCCCCACAAAAAAAGAGAAAACAAATAAATTACTGTGCTTACTTACCTCCTGATAAATCGAATCACAAAATCTTGTTGTCAGCTTTCTTCGAACAGGGGCTGGCTCTTGTAAAACAATGAGATGCGAAACTGCTTGGAGCTGGGAATCCGTCCTTGTATTTTGAAATCTAGGACACAGTTTTAAATAAATCCGAGTCGGTGGAGAGAGATATTTCAACACTCTGCAAAATAAAAGTTATAAATCCTTTCTTCAAATTCCGGCGATATTAGTCTTTTTCCTCTTGTTCTTGTTCTTTAAAGGATTCCGACTATTCTATAGATACCACAATCCTATCATTCCACAGTATATTTGGCATCTCACCTTGAGAAAAAACAAATAGTCAATAGCAAAACTATAGCGACAGATCACAATGAGTTAATTAAACCTTTTAGAATAATATTGTCAATTGGTAACCCGGCGAACAGGATCATTTATCCACACATACAAGCCACAAACACGATCACACTGCCATATACAGGCTGTATCGTTACAGTGGTTGAACGGCAGCCCTTGAACGCACGCATGTTACGAAAAGTTCAGGTGCTTCTGAACGGCGCTTCCACACAGAGACCGCCTTTATTTTCGAAACATTGTCACAAAAGGAAGTGTACTTAAAACAGGAAATTTTGGGGAGAAAAAAAAATATCGAAGTATTCGTTTCGCCGAGTACTACAATGGTCTCCACTATACATAGTTCTGTACATTGGTACAATATGTAATATAGTTTTGTCAAGTGCTTGGTATATTTAAAAAGGAAACATCCATTGATATGATATCCTATTTTCTTCGATGTATTTTGGGTATGGGGAAACTATTTAGTAATTGGATGTGTCGAAGTGAAACCTGACTTTTACAAAAACCGATTTTCAAAGTGACAGGTATAATGAGCACATCAAACACTGTAGTTTATTCTGTTTTAAAATATCAATAATCGATCGGAATATTTAAAACTTTCACTTTTCGCAAATTTTTCTCGATGTATGTTTTTTTTGGGGTTTTTTTTTTTTGGTCTTTCGATTTTGTCCTCTTTTTGAGGAAACTTGCTTCGGGTTAGACTGTTATTACTAGGTTTAATTACGTTATATATTGTAAGGCTCAGTGATACTATACTTTGTCATGACGAAGTGAAGAAAAACTAAAAACAATCCAGCCTTTTACAGTATTTGTCTTTCACTTTTTTGGCCACGGAGAGACGGTTTTGATTTGTTGTTTTTTGCAATTAATTCATAGAATTGTCTTTGGTCTGCGAAAAGTAAAAACAATATGTTTGGGAGCTTTATTTATTTATTTCTTTGGAATGGAACGAAATAATGAAAGAAAGTTAATAAGAATTAATTCTCGCGCAATATTCTGGGAAAGAAGAAAGGTTTTCAACTGACTACAATATCATCTGGAGATTCGATAACATGTGACTTGGTCTGTTTGTCTGTCTATAAATTCACAGTGTGTAAGGTTTTCTTAAACTAATCGAAACATTGTCAACTTCGCCATAAAATAACAAGTTCACTCAGTACTGACCGATCGAAGCGGGATTTCTCCCATTATGGTAATTGTTCAACAGATATCTTATTAATTAAGAAATATTCATTTTTATATAAACAGTACCAGCAAATATGGATCAAACGAACCATAACTGATCATTAGTGAAGTGACCTTGGTTTTTGTTTTATATATGAGTAGAATATTAATCGAAGAAAACTTTTAGAACAAAGTTAAACTTGATTATAAATGTACCCTATAAGATCCATTTATAGTTGAAATTAATTACCCCATTATCTTATGGGCTCACATTAGTTAAAATAACATGAACTTAATATACCATCTAAACATATCAAACGACCACAAACTAAATGCTAAATAATGATTACTACCGTGGCTTCCTCTTTCAACGAAATTAAATAACATTTTAATTTTTAGAAATTAAGTAGAAAATAAACGTTTCAAAAAACAAATAATAAAAAAAAACTTACGTAAATAGAATAATAAGTTTTTCCTAAGATCCAAATAATAGATGGCGTTATGATCAAAGGGTCATTCGCTTAGACCATGTTACCATTGATATCCGCGTCCTGTACAGACCTGTTGCTGTATATGTTAATAGTTGAATATCCCGTGACGGCAGCAATAAACCTCTTACCCGGGAAGAGGAGGAGCGATTCACAACATTTATTTCAGATAGTCGACAGTTGTTTTTCTAAGCCTCAAAGAAATCCTTTTGATGTCCTGACAGGCTAACACAAAAGAAAAAGGGCTAATGCACTATTCTACTGAGGGGTAGAGAGGGTCTACTATAGACCGACCCATCCCTTTCTCGTCCCATTGTACCCCTGGTTCCTTTGTAAAGGGGTAACCGTTACTTTGAAGGTATTGTCAAAGGTTAAAAGCCCATGTGAAGTAAAAGGAAACCATATTGACGGACCTAGGGGATTATACACATTCACAGTGACTTTGCGAGGTTAGTGAAAGAGGCAAAAATTCGATCAACTCACTAAGATGAAATAAAGTTCTTTGGGCTGACACTATGCTAAGCTAATATGATTGTGTATTTGTTTGGCTTATTGGTTAAGCACAGACAAGCAATCGGTTACGTCTTGCTTTTCTAAGAGTGTATAGAGTACCAAGGAAGTTTTTTTTTTGGTTAATAGATTTAACGGCGCATGCGTGATTTGTAAGATTATGGTCGGAAAGTCAGTAGGGAATTGAAGGAAAAGAGTTTTCAACGAGTTTACTTACATGTTAACGTGGATAAGTTCGTCGGAGGGAATAAAGAAAACGATACCTGTGATTCGTTGATATATATAGGAGTAAACTGAATTTCACGGAAGCTATTATTGTGTATATCTACGTATTGCTATGCGCACAGCCTACAATTTGAATGTTTGGACTTTTACAGTCTCAATTTTAACTATTTGCCCTCTATTTCCCTCTCTTTTTCCCACTCTATTTTCCTTATAAAAAAAAGGAAGAACATGTGTTAAACGAAAAATCAAGTCTAAGATTAATTTTATAATCGATGTAATGAAATAAGAATTAAATATATTATGCGAGGTTGAATTACTCCTGTATTGGTCATAGATACAGCGACAGTTGTCCATGTAGGGAAAGTTGAGAGAGATTCCCCGTGAAGTTTCGTTTGGATTCAGAGGCAATAAGTTAGTCCGCATTTGCTTCAATGACACCATATTTAGATCTATATGATATATCTAGATTGGCACCGTCTTTTATTCTACGCTATATCTAGATTGGCACCATCTTTAAGTCTGTGCTATATCTAGACTGGCACCATGTTTAAGTCTAGCCTACATTTAGATTGGCAACAAGTTTAGATCTATGCTTTATCTAGATTGGCACCATGTTTAGGTCTATAACCATGTTAGTAATTCCATTCTGTTTCTAAATTGACAACATGTTAGCAGATGTTTTGTTTACTAACTGCAAATTCAATAACAAGACTAATCTCTACGCCAGACTATGGCCGACGGCCGGCTTCGGTGGCCCAGATGGGTTATAGTTCATTTAGGTACTCGTCACCGGGTCCCTCTCCCCTCCCACCCAGGACCCGGGCCCGAGTGGCGACACTGGTCTAGTTACGCAACTGGCCAATGGCGTAGTTTGGGTTTCAGGGGCCCCTTTGCAACAATGAGATCTGGGGCCATCCACCATTATTCATATAACATTTGCTTGACGCTTGACACTTGTAAGTAAATATAGCTAAATTCGCGAAAGAATCAACCCAAAATTAGGCTGCTTTAACGGCTTTTATTCTCTGCTCAAAAAACCGCTCAAAATATATCAAGGTTGGCAATTGGAAGACACCTATCAATCACAAGAAGAACAAGAAAAGCACGAAACAAGAAAAAGAAGAAAAAAACCCAGGAGAAACAAAACCATGATACAAGGATAGGATAGGAACAAACCGTAAAATCATGAGTACATTTTTAAGTTGGGGTACTTTATCTCTATAGAAGGCCATGCATGACAAAATCCCTTACGAGAAAACTATTTGTAAAGAAAGGTGGGTTGTGGAGCTTTTGATTAAAGGAAGAGAGGGAATTTGTTGCGAGGTCATTGGAGGGTTACCCACTTAAGAAAGAATGAATGTAACAGTACATATAGCTCACTTTAGGAGTTTTATAAGAGTCTGGGAAGTCATGCGAGGTCATTAAATTGTAGAGTGGGATTGATTTAAGAATTAAACTCAAGATACAACAAGAAGAAGAAAAAACACAGAAAACATAACAACATATCTTGAATCATCCTCTTCCTTCTTAACGCTCCGCTCCGTTGATGCAAGTTACGATAAAAAAAATCCTGAAAATTGCGTAATCAAATGGACCAAATGACTTCCTCAAAAGATTTAAAATTTCAAAAGAAGAGAAACTAATAAATTTTCAACAAATTTAAAGGCGACATCAAAGCTAATAGCCATCAACTTTAACGAAGACACAAACCCCAACATTATATTACCTCGCCTATATATGTTATGTCAGCGGTCTGCATACTGTTAGTCCTACTAGCCGGCCAGGATTGCGATATGACCCACCGGACCCCGAATCGATGTTCGGAGTTCATTAAAGGCTAGCTCAAAATATGGACTGATGGACTGCCCCAATGATGTCAACGTAACTTAATCGATATTTGTAGACAACCTCCGAAAATTGTAGATAAATCCAGTTTCAACGTCTAGAAAAAATCTCGCAACCTGTACCAATGGTTCGCGCCCCATATAGTTTCACACATGTCATGAAATAATTTCCCCCTTTTTTCCAGCAACTAAAAATCTAATTCCTTGTTTGACATAAGTCACAAGTTTAATTGTTCATTCACGCACAAGGCTGGAGACTTGAGCCAATTTAAATATGACATCATCGAACCACGTGGGCTTCAATTGTCTTGTTGTTTCTAACTTCAATGTTCTGCGATGCATCAGGTGCCTGCGATTTGCAAATTCAGTGTCTAAAGTATTGAAGTGTCGAAACTGTCAACATTCTACCTTAAAATAAGGACAGACCAACAAGGAGAAAGTAAAAATGTATCAGATACCGTAGTGGCACTGTGACATCACAGATTTACAAAACGGCTGCCCCATATAATAATAATATTAATAATAATTATCAGCAGTTATTTTCACAACGCTTAGGCGACCATAAATGTGGGAGACACCCGCAAGGGCTTATGGATTACAACTTACACGTCTGGTGGCTTCCAATGCAATATTTTTAACTCAAATTTGGAAGCTTTTCAATTTAGACAGTCATTTCAGATGGAAAAACCGTAGATTGCTCTTGGATGAAAAACCCACCTTACTATGACCTGGCCGGGTATCGAACCCGGAACATCCCGATTGCTAAACCTCATTGTGTCAAATGCCATCGCCTTTATCAGCTCAGCCACAGTACCAGTAAGACGATTAAAATTAGGATATTTTCCAAAACGGCGAATGATTTTTTTTTTACTGTTCAGGGGAGTTTCGTCTTAATAACAATCTGACGTAAATAATAATGAAACCGTTGATATTTGAGCAATGACATACAAACTTCCAAATCACCGCCAGTATATCGTATCAAAGAAACTTAACAATTTAATAATAGAACGTGAAATAATTCTTGTCTGGTTATTATGTGAGTTATGCTTACCATAAGTATTCATCTGGTAAATATTCAAGAAGATGGTTGGGTTGGAACATAGTAATTCCTCCCCCCCCCCCTACACACACCCCACCCCTTCCCCACAAAATAAATAAATGAATAAATAAAATACAACGAATATGTAGCAAAGTACCAAGAGAACGTACAGTGTTACGTCCAGTAAACTCACAGTAACTCCAGTAACTCACAGTTATATACTTTAAAGGCTTTGAAGACTCGCCCCAAACAGCGTGCGGCCATCTGAAAATGTTAACTTTCCGTTGCTTGCAAGTGACGTTTTGTTCGTGTCGCTACAAAATGCAGACAGTAATGAAACGTGATACCTTGTTATCTTTAGCTGGACCTGAGATGTCCATTGCTGTATCGTTTGAATACTGTGCTGTGGGTATTGACTGCACTGAGCTGTATGTACTGACTGTACACTAGTGTCTAATTACCGATTGTAGCTAGCTGTGTGTGTTTTTTCTGGGATCGATGGTCGTGTTTAACACTTCTGTTACACCTCATTCGAAACTAGGTCAAATTACCGGCATAAGACGTTTCTTTTTGCGCCAGTCTTCACACCCTTTAAAGTAATCACGATTTCTCACATTTAGTATTATATGCAAAACTCAAACTGATTTCTCCGTTACCTCACGATGAAATAAATCTCCCTTTTTTATATTATTTTCTTGATGCCTATAGTTGACTGCCCAAAGTATGACTTATATAAAGTTCTTTTATAAATAGAAATTCCGCTTTGTTGGAGAATTTATGCTTATCGTGTTTTTCTATTGCACAAAGCGTACTAATATAACAAGTTTGCTCGTCTCGCATGTGTAACCATGGAGGTAAAAGCCTGTTTTCACCTCCATGGTGTAACTGCGTGAGATTGGTTTAAAAGGTACATTATACAACCCTTTTTATTTCCCTTTTTATGGAATATTGTCCCGGAATATCCTAATTAGTCTTATCATCCATAACTTTAAAATCCTAAAAAAAAAACATGTTTTCGTGTTTCATGTGTTTTTTATTAATCTAATAAAAACAAGGAAATGATCAGTGGGAACTTTTCAAAGTAAAATATGTCAATGTCCTTCTTCTGTTTCTTAAATAGAACGGTACAGAATCAATCAAGAGTAATTAAAAAGAAAGAAATAAAGTATGTCATGTTGCACTGTACTAACATCCTTGTGAGTGAAGAATCATTTAAGCTTTCATAACTCTCATCTCTTAGTTATTTCGTCAAGTTGTTCTTCACAGTACTGTTATCTCTACCACATTAAACATCTGTTCTCCTTTAATGTTATGGACATCCTAATACTCACATTCTATTTCTCTGGTTTTTTTTTGTTAAAGCAGCATTTTGTGTTTGGTCGCCGTTTTCTACTTTTTTGACATGTCTAACGAGTTTTTTTTTAAATATATCAATCACAAAACAGCAAACTAAGATATTAGCCAAGTTTTTCCCTGCCAACAACGTTAATTGGCGAGTAATTAAGGATATTTACAGATAATGAGAAAAGTGTCCTCGACAAATTCTACATTTAAAATTAATCGCATACAGTTCCCCCAAACCCACTAGTTGAATTCAACCAATCAGAGATGCAGGTTTAGTTATGAGCCGTTACTAAAAATAGATTCACGACTTTGCGTTGGTACAACCAGGTAGTTGTTATGGAACTCCCTGGTACAACTGCCATATAGACTGTACACAAATCACGCATGGTGTTGTATTACGTATTGGTCAATGACGTTCGTAGTGTTTAAATATTCAAATTATGGGCGAGGTTTATTGGGATCCCAACGGAAAATATCTTGGAGAAAAACAAAGTTGAAAGTTGCCAATTTTTCGACTTTTATGCCACCATTTGAACTAAGATTTGAATAGATAAGCTAGTTATGTATGTCGTTATGGCATAGTAGAGTCAGTGAGGTTGAGAAAAATCATAGCAAAGGAAGCAAAATGCTGCTTTAAGGTAATTCTTCTTAGTGTGGACTTATCTATTGACAATCCTACGTGACATAGATTAAAAGATATACAATAAATGGGAAATTGTAACCAAGTGGCTGGTAATCCTTCTAGATGGTTTCTCAAATCAGGGTTATAATACGCCCAAAGGACTCATACAACTTATCAATAACAGCTCTGAATAAGTCTATGAAACCAAGTGACCCCAAAATGTTTAAAGAAGTAAAGTTTAATGCTTATTGTATCAAAAACCAATAAACGGAATATAGGCTGTCGAGTTTTGGAGGTGGAAGGGGGTGGGGAGGAAGGGGAGGTGTACGCGGGGAGGGGCGAGGGGAGGAGGAGGGCAGGGGATAGCATCAATGTATTTTTTGGGGGGAGGGGGGGGGGGTTGTTACCTTAGATCGTTTTCATTATGTCAGAAATCTTTCTTGACATAACCAAGATTAGAATTTTTAAATAGTGAGTTTTAATCAAGTACCGTACTTCACATTTTGCGTCAATCTTTCATCATTAATAATGACTAAGTATTTTTCCTCTAAGGGGGTGGGGGGGGGGGGTCGGCACTCCTGCTTAAAAAAGCAGT
>JAIPMN010022928.1:11532-21781 GCA_020650975.1 Apostichopus californicus
CCCCCCCCCCCCCCCCCCCCCCCCCCCCCCCCCCCCCCCCCCCCCCCCCCGGCACTCCTGCTTAAAAAAGCAGTGACTCTAGGTCTATAAAGGAACCGATGGTTTATACAGAAATAAAGGAAACACTGTCTTCCCTAGATAAAGCAGGGAGTTCCCTGGATACAGATATATACTTATGGAATACAAAGTTTAAATGACGAATATGTAACTGCAAAAACCAATATTGGCTTGTTTAAACTTGCTAAAAGTTTCCAAAAGTGCTTTGTGGGAGGTTTGGAAGAAAGCCCTCGTTATTGACAGAAATTGACGAGGAGCTTCCCGATTAATTTAGAGAATTGATGTATTTGTGAGAAACATGCGTTGATGGGGGCAGGATGTAAATGCTGACTTTCAATCAAGCGTGACCATTATTTAAACTTATTTTGTTAGCATGTTGAGCTAGGGTTACATAGATGAAGTTTTAATTTTAAAAACAAAAAAGGTACGTCGTTAATATTGTTCTCTTTTATTAGCCTTAAAATCAATAGACTTCCTTAAATGTATAAAAGGTGGCAGACTTCGTGGAGAATGACGTCATCATGATCACGCTGCTACCGCATTTCTAGTGCAATATAGAGGATTGACATTACCGAGTTGAAGCAAGATTTCTTTGGTCGCGGTGATTCGTCTGACAGTAAGGATATTGCAATGTGGGGAGGGGTAAAGAGGGGGCAGGAGGGAGCCGTCGGAAGCTAGATCGGGCCCGAGTACATTTTAGGCCCTTTGTCAACACTCCCTCATTTTCATGTCTTCCTTTCTTTCGTATATTATTAAAAATGAGTTTAAGGCATTCCATATTTTCCAGAGGCCACTAATTTACCCCGGGATGAAGCTGTCACCCCACCCCCCCCCCCACCCACTTATGAGTCCTTCTTCATCAGGTCTGTCATTGTGTTATTGCTTCTGAAATATAATTGTTTTTTTTCTGTTATTATTCCATTGCGATATACTTCTTTAATGAACAGGACAGCATATGTCGATATGATATTGTGTAACGCCTCGAGCAAACTTGTCTTGACCATGTGTCTCTTATCATAAACAAACAAACATGTCTTCAAGGGGGTGGTCTTGCTTATCTACACTGAGACAAATGCAAAATCATTGAGATTTGTCGTTTACTTGTTTTGATTCTAACTGGCCGGAGACAAAGCCAATGATAAATCTGACCACTATACATACCTTTATGCGTAATATCTACCGTTGGTACACTACTATACCACTGTGATCATCAAGTCCATAGTACTGTATAACACTATACTTATCATATAATGACGTAATATAACCAAATTAGGAAAGGTATGGATCTAACTTGAGAATAAGTGAGAATGTGAATAGTAAGTAAAAGATGAAAAGAGATACTGTGTTCAATTGCAAAACCTGAAGCCAGGCCTAAACCACCCGGAAGTGAGGCCGTATAATTGTACTCGTCTTTAAGCATATATGTAGTCAGTACTCTGTGATGGTACTCAATCTTATTGAACTCGCTCTTTTACTCCAAATCTAGAATAAACACGGAAGCATTATCTTTAGGTATCATGGAATATAAACTCTTTTAATTTGAAGTACTCCAAATCTTATATAAACACGCGAGCATTATCCTGACAGTATCATGGAATATAAATTCTTTTAATTTTGAAGTACACGTATATACTCTCGCTTACAGCCTTGTACCGGTACTCGCGTACTCATACTAAGGGGATTCTCCCTGTACACGTACTCACCCCGCTGTACTCTTACTAAAGGTCCGTTTCACCCATGGGAAAGCGTGACGTCATACACATGCGCTTAGCGTTTATAGAACTGTTAGTTTATCGAGTACCGTATACGACGTATTGATTACACGTAGAAACCGTCCGTTTTGTCAGAATTGACTGAATAACGCTATTTGATAACAGTAACGTTACATTTTCCCCTCCCCTTGGATACTTTACGGGGGGGGGGTCATGGGGTACAGTCCATGAGTCCACTGTTGAAAAGGGGACCGTGGGAACTATAAATGCGGCCCGGGAAAGAAAATAGTATTCTCATTTTCGAAATAATCTTGAGTAAAAAAGAAGGGTTCAAATGGAGGACCAGGTGACAATTGTCTATTGATAGAACAGAGGCAAACCCCAATTCGGAATTCGCCAGCCGCAGGAAAAACACTCCAATGAAGATTCTGCTCATCAATACTTCGAACAGGTCAAGGAGATGTATAGTGTCCGGGGAGGGGAAGAGGAAGGGGCGTGGGAGTCCAGGTGGAACAGGTAAGCTAGGGGTTGTGTCGCGGACACATCACGACTTGGCGTTCAAAGTACTAGCAGATTAAATCTACCCCTTCCCCTTCCCCTTCCCCTGTGTAATGGTCTCATTTTATTCCACTAAATTTCTGGCAATTTCATCCCAAAATTGCACCCTTAAATCAGGTTTCAAAATATATTAAAATTTTATTCCCAAATGGCGATCAACATGACAGTATTACAACGTTTTACCCTACTGTCCAAGAAATATACGGTTTTAAATCAAGTTGTACAGGTTGCAAATGTTTCTGAGATTAAATTCTTCTCCGCCGGTAAAACTTTTTTTTTGGGGGGGGGGGAGAAATTTTACGATAACCACGAAATTCAGTCTCTTTAAATTAAATTATGACGCCAAGAAAATGATTAAATCAGCAAATTGAATCTTTCTTATAAGTTCCTTGTTTTAATGGTGAGAATTGCTTCAATTCTTAGTTTGGCACTAAATAGACCGTAATGTGTCGTATATCAAGCAGAAGAATTGTTTTAAATGTAAACATGAAGTGGTTAGCCTTAAACATAATTTTTCTTCTTCTTTAGTTTAATATTTACCCTTTTTTTGTAGTAGGCCTATCATAAATATAATAACAGGCATCTCGACGCATAGACGTTTTGACAAGTCAAGTGCAGGTTACCTTATAATGAGGTTAACAGACCGTCTGTAACTGAAGTAATACGGTTGACTCACACTAGATATAACTTCCGGTTTACAGTAATTCGATTTACCTACTTAGACAAGACAGTTTGACGCCAAAATCTTTAAACAAACATTAACAAGTCTTCAGTTATTTAACTTGACATAGACTTGACTTTAAGAGAATCCTAAAACAATTTAGAGTTTCCGGTATGATTTTTCCATCCCCCCCTTGGGAGGGTAATATATAAGCTTGATATAAGAGTGTTCGATAACAGGCTACATGTGTCACGTGGTCAAAGGAGTAAACCCCCTCTAGTTTCTGTATGGTATATGTTAAATGTTAATTATATCATGTGAATTAATAACTTTTTTTTGTCGTACATTGCTTTGAATATGTGAAAACTTTATTTTACATGATCTATATCAGTATGCTTTTCAGTTACATTTAGCGATTAGAGAGAATTTTGATAATTTGAACGAAATTGAAAATTCGAATTTCAGCATTACACCAGATATTGGTATAATAATGACACCCGACGTTGCCAACTACTTATATGACTTATAAACGAACGTTACAGAGGTTGAATATGTTACGGTATGAAAGTTTACAATTGTTAATACAAATGTGTAAATTTCAAATGAACATATCTCAAAACGGTATGAAGTTTAAAACGATCGTATCCATACAGGGTACAGGGTGCTACGATTTTATTCCCTTCTTAGATGTCAAAGATAGATTAATTCCATAAGTTTTCACGATATATATTATATTTGCGCTCTTTTAAACCGAGAATATGAGACACGTATCTGCGCATGTCCGTTGCTAGGTGATGTTTAGACCCGGCAAAATCATTTCAGTGACATTTTGTTTATGGTATAATTTTACCTTCACTTTCCAAAATATAACACACACACGTACACACAGAATGCACTAAGGCATGTTTGTATATATTTTTTTACGAAACTTATGCTTAGACTGAATTCAACTCGGCATTCTGCATTTGAAATCAAATTATTTCGACATCAAATACACTTAAAGGATGACCTTTGGTAGAATTATAGTATTGAAAGAAACATTTGAGTACGTGTAATGTTTCTCTTGGTTATTCCCACTTTCCAAAATATTCATCTTTAAATATCTGGAAGGCTCCTTTAAGGCTAAAGTAATCGAGACGCCGTCCCCCGGGCTCAGTTTGGACAGGTAATAATGTTAATGATAATGTTAATCCATAATTATTTTTTTAATTCTAAGAACTAAACCATGTTTGTTTTACTACATAAGAACAACAGATAAACCCTTGGATAACATCCAACACCGTTGTCCCTGACCGATTGGTAATTCACTGTAAATATATTCTTTGAGGCCATAAACCTCTTGTGTTTTCACGTTGATATTTCTGTTGCATCTGAGGAACTGACATGGCAGTCTCTATATTAGACTCAGTAGTTCAGCCACTTTTATCGATGAGCCTAAGATGTTTAAAGGGTCTTTCCTTAAAACAATTAAAAAGTGATATAGAAATACAACCTGGACTGGTCATTTCCAAAAAATATTAAATTAATTTTGTACAAAAAGTCATCCTTTGAGCATAATGCGTCTAAGGACCCCAGAGTGGTGTGTCTTCGACAATAGTTTCACCTCTCCCCCACACCCCTTACATTCTAGGAAGACTTTATCCTACCAGCTGAACATAGTTTAGTTTGGTCATTTTTGAAAATCGATTTTGGATTCTCCGCAGAAAACAATTAACCGTTACTTTTCTTAGATTATTTCAATTTTTCTTTTATATCTAGCTCTCACTTTCTCTTATGTTTGAATAAAAATATTTTTACCCAAAGAGATCAAAGTTATTTTAGTCAATTAAACAAAAAAACTGTATCGTATCTTTTCAAACCGGCTGTGAGGAATCGTATGAAATTGTTTCCTGCGAGCTTGTTTCCTTTACATGGCCAAAATCGAACAACTTTGCCATTTTGACCCCTTCATCGCGTACCTTTTCCCACCTTTTTACCTTGAGGCCAAGACGCGTGGGCTATAACTTCCTGGGAAACTAAAAAAAGTTATAGTTACTGAAAATGAGACGGCAAATGTTTTCACAACCAGTTTTTTTTTCTTGATCTTATTGGACAAACAGATGTAACTCGTACCATAAAATTATCAGGAAAAACAAAGTACTTTCTCGGGAAATATAATTTATCAGCAATTTTCTGATGAAAATGTCTAAAAAGTGCGTTGATTTTTGTCATGGCTCAAGGACAAAGGCCTGGACAAGTTCTAGAACCAATCACCACGAATGTTTTTTTCATTCTTTTTTCGATATAATTTTTTATAGTTTGTTTATGACCATGACGTCACAGACGAAGTACAGTTTAGTTTGTTTTATAAAGTGGATTAGTTTTGGGATAATATTGCTGCAATACAATAATAAACGCTACCGAGGAGAACTTTGTTATTTTATATGGAAATTTGATACGTCACTTAGTCCAGCAAAAGTAATAATCCTTAGGCGTGATATGCTTAAAAACATCCTACTAAATTTGGGGGACACAACAGTTTCTGAATTTGTGATGAAACCGCTGCTAACTCGGTATTATGAGGTATCATAATTGGATGTAAACAAAAAAATCATCTGATATATATTTTGCTTAAAAATGATATGATTTTTTGTTCTTCATGAGTATAATGTACAGTCACGACTCACGGCAACATTCAGTGTGTGTGTGTGGGGGGGGGGGGCAGGGAGAGGGGGTAAAACAAAGGAAGACGTTTGACATGTTACCAACCGTTAGATTATAGGTTCATTTCAAACCTTAATACGACCCATTTTATCTTTCTTTTCTGTTTTGGAAATTACGACAAAGATGTCATTAGAATTGATCCAATTTATTGATATTTAACATGCTTAAATTACAAATGAATTTCAAAAGAAAAGTCAAGATATTTCTTGATAGTGAAAAGTGTCAGATTAAAGAAACCAGTATCTTCAGTGAAGACAATGCTTTGATTGTGGAAGGAGCATAGCCTTCTGGCTTTCTAGCATATTTTGGGGAGACTATGCTATGTACATTAACGCAGTATAGGCTTTGTGTTGCATTTGTTGTACTGGTGGTATCGGTGAAGAAAAGTGCTACTGTGAGTTTGAACAGAAGTGACCATTGTTTCATTTAACTAGCATATTTAACAGCAAACACAGAATTAATGGAAATCTAAGCTTTTCGTTGAAAATGTCATAAACTAGTGGCATATTCTGGTGGAGTATGGACAGAAGTGACCATTATTTGATTTAACTAGCAGTCTAGCATATTTAACAGCAGACACATAATTAATGGAAATCTACGCGTTTCGTTGAATATGTCATAATCTGGTGGCATACATTGCCCGTAGCTAGGATTCTTAATTAGGAGGATGCGTGAGTAATATAAGGAAGGGCACATACTCATTCATGTAACTTGAGAAGTTGTTGTACACATTATGGTGGCACGTGGGGAAGGGGCACACTCGTTTCCACGGGGGAGGGGTGCGAGGTTGAGTAGATGTAACAGTGCTAGGGTACAAATACGGGTACAAACCACCATTACTAGGTGCGAGGGGTACAAGTACGAGTACAAACCATAGGGTGCCAGCACGAGTACATGTAACAATGCTAGGCCACAAGTACGAGTACAAACCACCATTAGGGTGCTAGGTTGAGTACATACAACAATGTACTAGTATGGATTGCTATACAATTTGACATAACTAATTGTACAATAACACCATCTTTCTATATGCATTTTCCAGCATTCTTGTAAGAGAATTGGACGAAACTGTGACGGTTTTAAAGAGGTTAAGCTAGTAAGTAGGTCCATGTACTTCAGAATCATAGATAATTTGCCTCATTGTGTGTGTGTGTGTTGGTTTTCCAAGCAGATATATTATATGACACACACACACAAACACCAGACAACACACCAGTGGTCAAGCCGGACCGAATGGGACACACGGTGTGCTCAATAATTGAAAAGCCCACCAGCGTGCTGCAGTCCTTTTGTAATTTCATCGACAATTGTCAAGTTCACAATAATACATTTTCAGCCATCTGGATGGATCGCCAGGGACAATGCATTGAACGGACTTGCGGTCATTTTGATTACAAGAAATGAAAAGAAATATATCGCCTGCTTGAAAACAGCGGGCAGGAGTTGCTTTTGAACTTCCGATCTTTCAAGAAATGAAACCAATACGCAGACATTTTGTTTTCTTTATCCTGTGTTTTGCCTAAAGAATAAAATTAATCAATTTTCATGACATTTGGAAGTGCAATAAATGGATATAACATAAGTAAGCACAGGGTTTATTTCCAGCTAGCTTATATACAATACACTTCCATTCGGAACGCTTATGTCGCTTAGAGGCATGGTCAAAATAATAGATGATCGATCCATCTCTTTAAATTAATATCAATAAACTAGCTGAAATATTCAAAGTTTTCAACTTGATGTTGTAATTGTTTAAACTTCTGCATATGTTGGTGTAACCGGTACACCCAACATCTAAGCTATACAGGTATGCTCAATGATATATGTGTGAATATCAGACACGGATCCAGGGTGTGTGTGGGGGGGGGGGTGGGTAGTTGGATGGACACCCTCTCCCCACACTTTCCAACCCAAATTAAGAAGTGCTTATTTATAGGTACACCAAATCTTAGCCTTAAATGAAAAATCCCTCATGCTAAAATTTACCTCTAAAATTTATTTGTAATTTCTGTAACCCCTCGACATTGTAGTCGGCTTCAACGACCTCATGACCACCCCACGCCCCCTCCCCTTCCGCCCCTGTATGGTAAATGGCTTCGGTCACATTGATATGTTGATGGTGTCATGAAAAGGATGTTTTGTTTAATAAGAAACCACTAACTTGTACGTTATAAACGAGATAATTGAGTTAAGAAATGAAACGTATGCATTAAAAAGCGAGGCGTCAGATACGCGGTTCATTTCAAGACCCCAGCACCGCTGGTTGGATCCCTGAGCCGGTAACTCTCTGATCCCACCTCTCCGTACAAAAAGGAACATCTTCTGTACCATAGACTAACTCCATAATATGTAAATAGTATCCGAGTACCTCCCCCAACCTCCCCTTCCCTCCCCACTCACTACCCCCCCCCCCTTCCTCAAAAAGAGAAAAGAAGATAAGAGATAAAATAAGAGATGTAACCTCATTCTTATTATTGTCTACGTAAGGGCCTTTACTCTCACACTCACTTACTATGTAACGCCGACTAATTCTTAGCTTCCCCGTTTATTTTCTTTAAGGCGGTACTTTGACAACTTTTCTTATCCATTGAAGAAAAGGGGAGAAAGAAAACAGGTTATTTGTCGAAATAAAACTGGAAATATTTTGTAACAAATTACAAGAACTGAACGCTGGAGGCTTTGAAGTTAGACCTCTAGCCGAACCGGTACACAAACATTCCAGACAAGGGTTTGGAACGTAAGAACATTACTATATAACGATTGAGGCAATAATAAAGTATAATTCTCTATTCACAGACTTTTGCAAACAACTCGAGTTTAGGCTTGTCACAGACTTCACCGACAATAACAGAAGCCAAAAATTTGTACTTTTCGTCACCTTTTATGAATAGATCGGCTTAAAAAATAAATAATACTCTGTAGCTGTTAGGTCGGGCACACACCTGGGGCTCTGAACGGTTTCTTGGCTTGTGTACTGCTCTTGTTACTATGGTAACAGATTGTGCAATACCCGCAGAAGAAGACTAAAGAGTACTACCGCACTTTCCAATTAAAATAAGGACAAAAGTTAAAGCTGTTTTACTACTGAAAGTGTAGTAAATTACCACCCCCCCCCCCCCAACAAAAAATGAAAGAAGTGAATTTCAAAGGTTTCAAATCTAGGTATCGATGTTCTACTGTGAATACAGTAAATATTTCTATAGTATAAACCTTTAAAGGAGCATACCATATACGTATAACATATTTTATGTTGAATATGTTGAAAACGGAAATAGCTGTAGAAACATTTCTAGCGCTCAATTTTTTTTATTAATAATTTTTTTCTCGTACTACGACATATCAAGAATAAAACTGTTGCCTAGCGTCATCGCTTAAAATGTGAAACTATTTTATTGACTTGAAAAAGGGGATAAAAATTAAGGAACAGCTATTTGAATCGTGCATATAATTATGTTTGGGTTTCTCAAAAAAACGTTATATTCCATTTCGCAAACACACGTAAGGCCGTCACGCAATGTTCCAATGTCAATTTGCTATTTGTCTTTAATTTGATAAGAAGAAGAATAACGATTTCGCAGACACTCTGTTTACACTCTACTCTTAACGGGAGTAACAAGGAGGGGGGGGGGGGGGTGGTAATGGGAGCCTGAAGACAGGTACGGGAGAGGAACTTTGGAGGGGAAGTTCATTTAATCTTTCCAAAATTATTTTAATCTTGTACATGGGATATGGCTACTCTGCCATGTTCATTAATTATTAACTTTATATTTGATATTTTATGTATTATTATAGTATTATTTTGTTTTATCACCAACATTTTTTTTATGACTTTGTCTTTCTTGTTTGATAAATGTACCAGCCATAATCTTACTGACAGTTACATCTGATTTTATTCATTATTTATTTTCAAAAGAATAACCTTGTGTGAGGATTATCGACAAGATGTTATTTGCGTTTATCTAAGGACTCGACTTTTTCTTGTTCTTTTATCTTTTAATATATTTTTTTCTCTCTCTCTTTTCTAAATCGTAGGTTCATCCTAAAACGCAATACCCGTGACATCTTGTTCATTGTTGTGGCCAACCATCTGAACAAACAACTACTACTTCTTCGATTATGTTCTGAGACTTTTTTTTCCCCATTCAATGCCTTCCACACCCACGTATCAAATTTTCCCAAATGATCGGAAAAGCAATCACATCCGAACTGCGATTTAGATCCTTCCAGGCGGATAATTGGATTAAATCTTTTATATGATGGCTGCTCTTCTTCCCAAAATCAAGGATTAAACGAAGGATTAAGGAAAACCGTGAAAAAGAAAAGACTTGTTCTTCCTGAAAGGAAGAAAAAAACATGACTGCCCATTTGCTTTGTTTCCGATTCTGGTTTGTATTCTGTTTGGGTCTTTTTAAGATAGAGCAGGGTAGACGAAATTCGGGGAAAATCTTTTATATGGTAAATGAATGGGTAAAGATGTCATTCTAAAAAATAAAAATTCCGCTTTTGAATGAAAATCCCTACAAAAGAAACTGAATGTCTTCACGAGATATGTTAGAGT
>JAIPMN010022929.1:0-10678 GCA_020650975.1 Apostichopus californicus
TAGATGTCATAAATGCTGCTTAAAAATCTCATTATTATTCTGTCTTCTCTTTTCACTGATTTGAACAGAGTTCTTTCAAGAACGCACCTGCTTCTCTGAGACAAACCAGAACCAAGCGCCGGTCACGATCTCTCTCTACGTCGTCTACTGATAGCTACTCTTCGGGGTCATACTCAAGCTCCTCTGAAGATGATGGATTGTCACCGCGAGAAAAGTCACAGGTTGGTAGAAGTGGGCAGGTGGAAAGGGGGGGGGGGGTTGGGATGGGGGATGAGAGCATCATCCTGGTTGAGATGTGGTGTGCATGGAGAACGGAGTGAAATAGATCCAGACTCAGTGTCTAGTGACAATTCTTGATGTAAATTTATAGTTTATTTTGGTGTATGTTGTCACATGTGCATTACATAGGCACAGAAAATATTCCCAATAGATGAACCAGAGTGAGGACGTTCCATTCAGTGTGTGTGTGTACTGTGATATCAATAATACTGTACTTTTGTTCAATGTCTTTTCACAGCTGTAAATCCTTTAGATTATGAAAAGCTTTACATACCCGGCCTTGAAGAAAATTAATTAATCCTTGAAAGGTGCATGCAAACACTTGGTGGGTTTGGTGGTTAGAATAATTACACTTTCATACAGACAGAGTCACTCATTTCATCCTTGAAACTAGTGCAGGCTTTTCAGTAACTTCACTATGTATGTAAGCACAGCTACATGCAATAATAGGTATCTAGGCCAAAGATCTACTATTGCTGGTGTTCTATGAGCTACTCCTGTCATACAACACAGTACACATGCTTTTGAAGACACGTGTTGCAGCATACTCTAACTTGGCTAAATTTCGAGTACAGTAACTAGAGTGATTCTCCCATAATCATGGATTTGTGTACAGTTTGAATTGTTTTAGTACTTGAACAACTTTGTTGTCATGGGAGAGTAGGACATAATATATGTTCTTTGCAGTCATAAATATAACTGTAGTAAGGAAGTTTTGGTTTCTCTGTTTCTACATCAGGTCGGAGAACGATCTTCATTATGTTCAGTTGATTTCTCTTGATTTATAAAAGTAAAAAAACAACAATTACTAGGGGCTAAATAGCTGGTGATGCTTCAACCATGGTGTTGCTAAATACCGTGTACCTTTCTGCTTTCACAAACTTATTTCTGCAATATGCTTGTAATTTTGTCCACAAGTATATCTCACAGCAGGTCTTCATGGTTTGTTGTTGGAATTTGGAGGCTGATTTGATAGCTTTGAAGGGGAAACTCATTCATGGATCTAGTTATTACTTATTAGCAAACTGTGAGTGTAAATTATATAGAAGTGGAAAGCGGTCATTTGTTTCAAAGATGGACAACTGAAACCTTCCAGTCAAGTTTTTTTACTTCACTTTGCTTCTCTTCAAATCGCACCCTGCTCCCCCCTCCCAAATATGAAACTTGCAAAAATACTTTAAAAACTTTAAAAAGGAAAAAAAAATGGGAAGGAAGACTTACAAAGCTAAAGTCATATTAGATTTCTTCTGACTATAATTCACATCTACCTCCTAAAATATGCAGATTTGACGCTGAAAAACCACAAAGCTTAAGGGGGCTTTATCCAACTTGACACTGGAATTCACACCAATGTGGCTTCATGCTACTCCCCAGACGCCAACTTTCTTTATTCACATTACGTGCCCCTCCCCCCAAATGTTGCTCTCATTTTGGTTTCCCTGCCCCTCCCCCCTTTCCTGGTGACACCATTGGTTCACCTGACTCCTTTATGCTTGATTGCTACACTCTTCCTCCATGCTTCTTAGAGACAGATCTTTAACATGTTCAAGAATAGCCAGTGACTGGCAACTTCCGGTCTGTACCATTAGTTAGTGCTTTTCCTAGACTATGCTCATATTAGTTATTTGATGACTTACAGTAAGAAGCATAATACAATGTTCAATGCTTAAATTGTTAATGTTAATTGCACAGTGACAACCGGCTTCAGTTATAGGATTTACTATGCATTTCCTTCTTCATGCAAGTTTTACTTGCATTACTCACATGTATTTGTCCCTGCACCAATATTCCTTACTGCTACACTTGTAGTCAAATAAGAAACCGTGGGCAAATCTTCCTGAACAGTGCTGCTGGATTGGTTTCTGGCCAATGAAAATGTTGAAATCTTTGAAATTACGAACGTTCTCGAATGCTTCACCATGCAGACTAGTATTGCATACGTGTGACTTGTTAAATCATAGTGTGGCCCCCTGGGAGTTTCAAAATCAAGGTAGTCCCAAATTTTAGCATACCAAAGACTGCTAGAAGGTTTGAAAATATCTTTGCTGCAGGCTCTGCCTCTCCCATCCATTGAGAAGTATTAAAATAGACAAATAAACATATTTACACTCAGTGTGGGTGAGTACTTTACAGCGGCAATAAAATATTTGACTTTCTAGCTTACTTGGAAGCAAGGCTGATGAAGTTTGATGTTGGATAAATGAAATACACTGCCCTTGCCACACAACATTCAGTATATATATTCCATGAACAACATCTAGGGATTTACCAGGACTTGGATCTCATTTAACTACTTCAGTTTGTCAACAGATTAAAGTTATATAAGGAAATAGTCTTTAATGGAGGCATGTTACAAGGTTTAATCTGAATTTAAACATACTCTGTATCTATTCCTTTAAACAGAATGCAAAAATTTTTGAAAATTCTTCTGGAAAATAATTAGCCAAGTGGGTCGAAGTTTACAAACATATATCCTGAAAGCACTGTTTTGTCAGTACTGTATATTATCATAAAATGGGGAAAGAAATAAACTGTGTAAGGTCTGCTTCAAACTGGGTGATACTTAATGGGGCACATGTCTGCCCTGCAGTGGGTCAGAGTTGAAAATTCTTTATCTCTGAATGTGGCGGTAGTTGGTGGTGGTGTCTCAACATGACAATTTTGAATGTCGTCGAGGGAGGAGTACTATGAACAGGTGCAAAGGTTTATGTAATGAATGCAGACCTGGTCTAGTTTTGTTAATTATTGTAATCCTAGGAATTGATGGTTTGTCTTTGAGGAGCTCTAAATTGTGGGTATTCATAAACAGCCTAGATCTTCCTTACTCTAGGTCTTCAACGATTTTCAGTTTTGAAGTTTATGCACATTTACAGTGAGTGGAAGGTTCGAGAAATCATGGACATTTACATAGTACATTTAGAGTTTCAGAATTGATATAATGAACAATTTTGAAGAAGAATTTAACTGGACACATACTATTGCCATTCATTCTATTCACCATTAAGGTGAAATGTGTCCAGGTCTCCAGGAGAACATTTCTTCAAATGATTTAATCCTACATTTTATGTGATCTGACTTTCCTATCTCAGTGAGTGAAGCTGTTTTGTGTCTTGCTGAGTTACTTCATTGCCAGTCTCTTACCTGTCTCCTATACATAGCATACAAGTTCCGATCTACCCTAGCTTAAAAACAGGTGACATTCTTGCAGTGTGCGGCAGGTGACCCTCTCTTAAGGTTATCGCCCTCCCTCTTCTGCGCCTACTGTACCATTCACAAGTCTTACACACAAGTTTTTATAGCTTGATTTTCATCCAATTGAATCCTCTTGGTTTTACATTCTTCGTGGAAGTTCTTAGTGAAGTAGCTCACTCACACAGACCTCTTTCCCAGTCCCATTCATTCAAGTGGGTTGTATAAAAATGACGATCTTTGGTAAATAAGGAAGAGTGAAGACAATACATTTTCATGTTGCTGAACAGAAAAAATCAAGGGAGTTATAGTAAACCTACCAGCTTGGTAAAACAAAGAAAGAGAAAAACATCCAGAGAATTGGTTAAATCTGACCTAGCTTTAAAAGATGTACCTCTTGCTGATTGTATAAAAAAAAATAAAGAAGAAATGTTGTAGAAAACATGTAGAAAACATGAACACGTGTAAGAGAAACACATTGCATTATCTCATAGAGAATTGTATGTACTTTAATTGCACAAAGTACCAATGTGTAGAACTCTGCTTAAGACTGAATAGTGTAAAAGTAAGTTGGCCTGACATTTCGATCCTAGCAGGATCTTCTTCAAAGGCTAAATGACAAGAAACAGTAACAGAAGGGACAAAAACACGCACAGAATACAGACAGATTAATGAGCATGGTGAACACAAAGAGAAAGATGTAAGGGGATTAGTAGACAAGGGATGGAGAGAAGAAAGAAAGAAACCAACAGGGGAAGAGGAGAGGTAGGAAATAAGACTGAATAGCAAGGAATTTCAACAACATGACACAGGTAGGTAGGTACTGCACAGGTAGGAGCAACCACAATAGTCTCTGTGTGTTGATGAAAGGGAATTAGGATAAATAAAAATAATATCAAGACTGGGAAGAATCAATCAATAAAAGACTGGAGGAAGGTAGCTCTAGTTGCAAATGTTTTACCCCTTGCTGGTCCTCTAACATTCAGCTAGTCGTTCTTGACAACGTCCTTGGACAGAGCTATATATCGCTACATTAAATAATGTTGAAAAAGACTTGACAGACAAACATGTGCATCTAGTTATTTCCTGGTTCAGTATGTCTGACCTAAGTAGCACTACCTCTCTAGCTGTGAATGATGTTGAAGATATATAGCTTCTTGGAAACAAATTGTAGATCACTGTACAGCATTACACCACATGTTCCCTCAGCATGATCCAGATGTTTCAGATAAAACAACAGCATGTAACTGCTTTAAAACTGTTAAGTCAGATCCTAAGGAACTGTTCCGCTCGAGATTCAGTCCAATAAGAATCCACAAAAAAGAAACAAAAGATGTAGGCACTTTGGGTGGTAGAATGAGAAGGAAGGGCTTTGACCGGAGGGGTCGTCATGGAGGGCGCACTGTGCTAAAAAGTTACCAGTTCATTCTAGGTAGAACGAGAGTGCTAAGGTTGTGGGGAGACGGATAAGCTCGTCACTTGTAAATATCCATTCCAGTAAAGTTTGGAATATCAGTTAACAACTTATACTGTTTTATGCTGTCACGTTAAGAATCTTGACTTTTGGGGGTAAGGTTTTAATTTCAAGTAGATAGATACCTGGCCTATAACTGGTATAACTTGGTATAACTGGTGACAATGCCGATCCAATGGCTGGTGCTGTACATTCAACCCCCACTGCTGTTCCTTTTGAATCTACCATTCGTGAAGTCTGTAAATAACAGTCATTATCATGCTGGACTTTCATCGCCAACATTCACATTACGTCTCAAACACTACTGGTGTGTCTAGTGAGGGCATCACCATTGCACCCAAATATGCTAGAAAGTCAAATAGTGGTCACCGATGTAGAAACTTGAATAAGTTCGGCAAAACAGTTCCGCACAGAGACATTTAAATGTCTAAGCTGACAAGTGTATATCAAATCTCTACCAATGGTTGGGATTTTCAAAACATCCCAGTAACTATTTTATTCCTGTGTCATCAAGAGATATTATATATCTGAATGCTGATATTGACCTCACGGGATCTGTACTAGTATCCCGTCAGCCCTTAACAGTAGTTACAGGGAATAATTAATCCAGTAGTGCTATGCAAAATGCTATGCAAATGGTCAAATTGCTATATACAAGTCCAAAGATGTGCAGGTCTTAAGGCAGGAAGTTCAGTTACCACAGTAATTTAGGAGAGACAAAATTTAGAAACTTCAACAAAAATTATTCCCTGATTTTACGATTATCGTTAATCACACAAAATCTTCGGACAAAATTTCTCATGAAAAAATGGGTCGATGAATTCCAGCCATGAAATGTGCTGCTCGTGTTTGGAATGGTAAGTACAGTAGATGTGGAGGAAAGAAGGCGGTGACCTTGAAGAGGATCATGGGCGGGGGGTGGGGAGCAGGGCAAGTATGTTTTTAATTTTAGATGCAGTAGATAAGAACGCATACAGTATAGCAGACAGGAAGAGATGAATGACATCAATTACACACCTTGACCGATACACTCTACACACCTATACGCTGGTCATAATTCAGTTAGTATCAATTGACCAGTTGCACTTTGTCTAATCCACTGGCAAGGAGTTGACAACAACTTGAACAGAAATGGGTTGACCTGAATATCATTGAAGTATTACCGTATATTAACTTTCAATTTAATTTCCTTCCACAACTAACGTAATTAAATCTTTATTCAAATCTCCCTGTGAGTGTGTAATACAGTATGTACAGTATGACACATTCTACATACATGTTTACTACATAGAACTGTAAAAGTTAGTTACAACATGAGTACTTAACAGAACCTGCTACTGGCTGATAAAACAAACTGGGTTAAGCATGTCTGTGATAAATACTTCATGGTTTCTGTGTAAAAAAAACTGCTGTACAGTTTAACATTATCTTCACACATTGAACACATACTCTCTTTGTATTAAGAATCCACAGCAGTATATATTGATAATTCTTAAGTATTTAAAATATTGCCTTATCATATAGCAATTCTTAAAGTTTATTTCATTCCCTCCACTCACCCTTAGCTGTAATATCATTCAGTAATGTGGGTTGTCTATAACATTTTCCTCTCGTCATATATTAACTTAAATGCCAACTGATGTGACAACAGTGTCCCATAATTTACATTATCTGCACACATTGAACACATACTCTCTTTGTATTAAGAATCCACAGCAGTATACATTGATAACTCTTAAAGTATTTGAAATATTGCCTTATCATATAGCAATTCTTAAAGTTTATTTCATTCCCTCCACTCACCCTTAGCTGTAATATCATTCAGTAATGTGGGTTGTCTATAACATTTTCCTCTCGTCATATATTAACTTAAATGCCAACTGATGTGACAACAGTGTCCCATAATTTACATTATCTGCACACATTGAACACATACTCTCATTGTATTAAGAATCCACAGCAGTATACATTGATAACTCTTAAAGTATTTGAAATATTGCCTTATCATATAGCAATTCTTAAAGTTTATTTCATTCCCTCCACTCACCCTTAGCTGTAATATCATTCAGTAATGTGGGTTGTCTATAACATTTTCCTCTCGTCATATATTAACTTAAATGCCAACTGATGTGACAACAGTGTCCCATAATTTACATTATGTGCGCACATTGAACACATACTCTCATTGTATTAAGAATCCACTACAGACAGTACGTAGAGTGTAGTACACATTGATTATTCTTAAAAGTATTTAAAATATTGCCTTATCATACATGTAGCAATTCTTAAAGTTGATTTCATTCCCTCCCCTCCCCATAAGCTGTAATATCATTCGAGTAATGTGGTTGTCTATAAAAATTATTTTGCTGTGCTAAATTCCTTTGTCTTTGATTGCTACCTGTGAAGTCTTTCAGTTTCTCTTTCAAATCTTTTTGTATTTGTTTTTGTTTTTTTGTCAATTGCAGACAAATTCCAAAGGGTTTTCAGACTTCTGTGTCAGCAATATCAACCAGGCAGCCTTTGGTCGTCGTGAAATTGAAATAGCTGAGCAAGGTTTGTATTTTGTTTAGCTTGCATAGTGTCTGGCTTTTGTTTACATGCATTGGCCTGTGGTGCCTGGCTATATAGCTTTGGCAAAGATTGATGTAAATTTTACATAATAGAGGTTTCCAATCATGTATAGGTTTTAGCAATTTTTTTGTAAAATTTATGAAGGTAGGATAGAAGCAATAAAGATACTTAAATATTTACCAGCGTTGTCTAGTATGCTAGAAAACCACAAAGAGTGTCAACAAAGTTGAAATTTGTTGTTTAATATTCTCAGATTCCGAGAACTATATATATATACCATCAAAATTTTGTCAGCAAAATTTGTGCAATACTGACGTGTAAAGATGTGTAGATAATATGGCTTGGTATGATACAAATTACTGCTTCTACAAAATTTTGGAAAACTTAATAATCACTTCCCAGCGACAGATGTGAAGAATGAATCCTTCTTGTTAATTCGTTGACATGTTCACATTTTTAAAAGTACAGTCACTGTCTCTCAAATACGGACACAGATTCAGTTCAGACACAGAGTCGCTTCTTAATCATACATTAAGAGATAGTCTCTGAAGTCGAGGAAATTGACTCATCGTGACGAGGAGTGGGAGTGACATGCTACCACTAATGTGGGAATTTGTGAAAATTTCATTACGATGTCATGTGACCCGAGTCTTGTCTTATTCACTTGACTTGTTCTCCCTGCTAGTCTGATAGCCGGGGAAAACGTCAACGCTCAGAGTTTGAGAGCTTTTTGCTCCTGTTGAATCTTGGGGAGACACTATTTCAAGGTGAATTCATACTAAGGAGCAGTAAAGCTCTCTGCGTCACATAATATCCTGAATTACGTACTTGAAGAATTTATCCACCCTTACCCTGATAATGTGAAATGCTGACTGAATGTCACGTGCCATTGACCATCGGTGCAAAATCATGTTTGACCTTTTCAAGCACATTTTAATGAAAACTGTTTTAAGTGAATATTGTCTCTGATATTGATTGACGTGGTTGTTCTCTGAAGAGGTTCCGGCGGACGAGTGGGGTTTTTTTTTGCCTCTTGACTGCATCTTTGGAGACACTGGACCGATCGGATTTCATGCTCTGACGATGTTTGCTTAATTTATTAAGATAACCGACCACATGGAATCTGTCTGGCTTGGTGTGCATAATTCTGTGCAGCCTTCTGCCCATGAGGTGCCATTTGTCTTGCTACCCAAGCATGTGCTTGCATAAATGTTATGGGTCAAAACTAGCACATGGCAGTGGGTTTAATCCTTCAAGGGAGTATGCTTAACATTCCATCTCTAGTCAGCAGCAATTTGGCATCAGGCATACTGATCATGGACCAACATACAGTTACTGTTTACATACAGTATATATACTAACTATTACAGTGCTGGATCAAACTGAGACATCCATAGCTTGTACCTGTATAAAGTGTATACTCAACAATAACTGACCATAAATGTGTCACCCAGCAGAAAGTTATTTTAGCATATATTTAAGTTAACATTATGAGGAATCTGCAGGGTTCTGAATTTTACTGGGTACCATGTAAAGGATTGAAAATATTTTAAGGAGTTATGCATACATACAGAAACTGAAGTAGTATTAGTTTACAGACTTTACGTTGCTCTGGTCGTTCGCATAGCAAAACGCTTAGTATTCGAGATTAGTTAATGCTGCCCTGTGACATTTAATATTGGTATTTATCACATGCAAGCCCAAGATGAACACTGAAATGCAATGGTAATAAAAAACCTGGCCTGAAACGAAAGGTTTCATTGCATGGGCTATACTTAATTATCTTGAAATGGAACTTATTGCACAGGACAGTTAACATGATCAGCAATTACATGCAAAGATGCTGCTCTGAAGAAATCCCTGGGGGGGGGGGGGTTATTTCAGTATATATTTGGTTAATTTTTCATGAATCATGATTTAATTTTCCTCATAGCCTGGACTATATATTGACACAGAAACTGCTAGGGTGTGATATTGGCCACATAGTTTCAAGAATTGATCAACACAATATTCTGCACTATTTTTAACCTTTTTGGAATGTCTGCTTGCAAGGTTGGTATAATTTTGTGAAATCTTGTGTGTTCATGAGTACAGTATTCATAAAGACAGAGCATCACAATCTTCACTGAATTCTGGGACCTCCCTAATGCACTTTATTGTCCCTTAATGGCTAAATGAGAAGCAACAGATACTGTCATCAATTTGTAAGCCTTAAATCGTGATTCTTTATTGAGAGACAGCATCACAATCTTCACTGAATTCTGGTAGCTCCCTACTGTACTACTGCACCTTATTGTCCCTTAATGGCTAAATTAGAAGCAACAGACACTGTCATCAATTTGGAAGCCTTGAATCGTGATTCTTTATTGAGAAACAGAGCATTGCAATCTTCACTGAATTCTGGTACCTCCCTACTACTGCACATTATTGTCCCTTAATGGCTAAATTAGAAGCAACAGACACTGTCATCAATTTGGAAGCTTGAATCAGGATTCTTTATTGAGACTGAAAACTTCAATGACTCCACACAGCTCTCACAGATTAAAATAAGGCTCTGTAGAGTATATGACTATTATGACACATGTTTTCCTTATTTAGGCATTTGAGCCAGAGGTCAAGCTGCAGCGGCTGCAAGTTCCCTGCAGCAAGGCTGAATCAATATATCAAACAATAGAGATTATAATAATCATAATAAATGAGACTTATATAGCGCCAAATCAGTAAACAAAAGTCACTGCTCAAGGCACTTTACAGAGAAAGCAGATTAATTTACAAAAGAACAAGTGAAAAGATGGGTCTTAAGTAGACTTTTGAATGTAGAAAGCTAATTATCACTGCAGACTTGTAGTTCCTATTGTGTGATGCTGCGAAAGCGTATAAGGTCCTACTGTGCAGAGATGATGCCGTCCCCTTAACATCAGACTTTTGACACAGTGCCACAGATTTAAATCATTCAGTTCTTACCTGTCTTCACACAAATTATGCACTATACAAATCTACCTAATCTGTTTCTACGATACCATTCCAAGGATTTTCCAAAGTTGAACTCTGTTGTACATAACTTTAGATATTGATCTGTTCCAATCAAGTTGGTTTCATGATTTCTGAAGTTGGCTTATTTGTCTTGTTTACAAGCTTTCTTCACCGTAACAGTATCCTGTTAAG
>JAIPMN010022930.1:0-21041 GCA_020650975.1 Apostichopus californicus
TATATATAAGAACCACTGGGCTACATGCCTACCAAAATAAATTTCAGAAAAAGGACGGCGAAGAAGAATAGATGAAGATGCCCCTTTGCTATGCTACTCTAGTAGGCTTATGATAAGTTATATGATCGTAGCCTAACGTACATCATATCTTGGATGCACGTTTGTAAGTCAAATAATGCCAAAGTTACTTATTATATAGCGCACATTAAGGTACATTACAACTTTCAGTGTTGACTCTGAAGCACTAAGTCTAAGCTTTGTATTACTTACACATTAATTTATGCATGAGAGATTTCACTGGTCCTTGATGCTTGCATGGAAAAGCTGCTCTGTGAACTTGACGGAGTATTACATTGCTTGTTGTGATGCAATGTTTGAGATTAAACTCTCGCGTAAATTTTGCTTGTTTATCTTGAACACTTTTGCAATATTTTGTAGCAACGAGTATTGGTTTATTGTCATTAGATTTTCTTTCACATTCATTTTTTTTATTTCCTGATTCCTGCTTGAGACAACCCTTACAGCAAATAAATCTGTTGAATTATTCAGGGAATCGTAAGAAGATGAGATATAGGTTAAAATTAAAGATAGTCTTCATGAAAAGATAAAGTAAAAACATAATATTATTTTGCTTGGCAGTATAATAATTTTTTTAATAATACAAAGAAAAAAGCAATATTTTAGCTTCTAATAATTCACAATCGTGTGGTGCTGTACCGCTAAACTATAAATAAGAAGCGATGAAAGTGGGTTAAATATGATGAGTACAAACTTCAAGAGACAGTTTTAACTGTATGAAAATGGGCAACTTGCAACAAGTTGTTTCCTCAGAATTGTGGGTACCCACCCTACACTCTGTCGTCTCTGTTTTCATCACATTAAGTTAAAGATAAAGATATTTGCTTTTCATTTATGAGGAGTTCATTTTAATATTGAAGGAAAAGAGCAGGATTAGGAAAAGCGTAAAAAAAGAGATAAACAGGAGGCGGAGAAATGTTTTTAAATATGAAGTGTACGAACTTCGAAAAGCAGTTTAAATTTATGATCATGAGAGACATTCCTCCTTAATTTATTGCACCATCCACCCCTTTGACTTCCTTTGACCTCCTTTGACCTCTGACCTTTTAATTGTAAAGGTTTTCATGGTACTTGACAACTGTCTTTACCACTCTGACCTACAGTACCAAACATATACAGTTAAATATATATTTGACATTTGACTTCATTTATCATGGTTACCAAATATTTCTTACAGAATCTGACATACCAATTACACATGTTAATGTTGCTATATAGCAACCACACACACATATCACGTGGTACACCCACATTTTTATAGTACTTGACTTATCCAGCTATCTAGCTTTCTCATTCATAGTTATACCTTTTTGTTTAATTTGGCAGTTGACTTCAGATCTTTGAAATTTCGTATGTACTGATCAAAGTAAATTACTAACGCAAACAACATATAATTTATTGAGACGTACAATGTTAGTTCTGAGTATGCTGAAAGTCTTTTTCGAAACTTGTCGGTGAAATATTGAAACTTTTGTAACATAACGAAATACTAGAATCGTTATCAGTTACAATATGTAGCAGCTACCGGCAGATATGACACGAAAACGAAAGGGAAAAAAATAATGGATTGTCCATATCCAACCTTCAAAAATCACTTAGGCTATGACTTAAAACACGATGGACACTGAACGTCATACCGAGATATTTCTTTATTTCTCAGTCAAACATAGCAATATTCTTTTAGCTATTTGACGGGACATGTTATCATAAATATCTCATCCCTAAGATAACGACGAAAGTAGGCTCACGGCAGTAGTATCCATGACAAGTTAACTACACGCCAAGACAGTATATACAAGCACTAGTCTATGGAAAACAGAATATTGTTATTAAGACAACAAAAACTGTCCCCAATTCACATATATATCACAGCCCCTGGTTAAAATATCTTCTCTCCCTCCTTCCTATATCCTACGCACGATTCTATCCTAATGTATGGGTCATTCCATATCATATAACCAAATTTTGGGGTATGTTGTAGTTCGACATCTTTTAATAAAATTCCCAAATTTATCGTATGATCGGAACACCATGATATAAGCATATTCTGAAAATTTCATTTGCATTGCTTCAAAATTGGCCGATTTATCATACTTTGAAATTCCGCAATTTGTCGCCATCATGTCATTTTATTGATTTTTTAGGTCTAATTTCACAGCAATTAAACATTCTACTACCTTTCTATTACAGATACGTATATAGTCTTTCCCATAGAACAGGAATGTAACAAATTAGGCTACAAAAACATTGCCTTGTGGAGTTAAGTTAACCTAAAAGTGTCAAATTATTCGATTTTGGTATTTTTCACTAAAAAATGTGCTATTTTTAGTCATTAATTGCTCCTAAACGATTGCTTTAGGGTACTTGATTCTTTCAGAGGTTATTATGTCTATTACAAACAATACAAAATAATGATTACAATGCTTTCCTATAATATATTTGCAAGTTGTGTAGCTCTAAAGTTGCTATTTCATGATACGATTCATCATGAGAAAGCGGTTTTGATGCCAAATTTTTACCAAAGTAACCATGTTAGAGCTGTCAAGATTTTATAATTTTATAATTAGTATAACGTCCTTACACCTTAACAAATTTCAGGGTTCTAGCTTTTCTCAATATTAATGTATGAAGTTGTCAGTTTAGTTGCTCCAATGTACAAAAGAGGTCGTCTTTGACAGCCAATGACTCAAAACGCGTAAAGTTGAAAAAATCATATTATTATTTCTGCCAGATATTTCAGGAGGGTGTTTTGCCTTACTTTGAAATGAAAAATCCTCAAAGGTTTGGACTTTTACAAAAAAAAAACGTTTTTGCCTGCTTTGATGTTCCACATGTTTTGAGCCTGGGTATTGTACTTCAAGGTCATTCAATTCAATACTGTGCAGTTTTTAATGTCATATAAACAAATACTAGTAATACTATTAACATAAATTAATATTGAGAAAAGCTAGAACCATGGCACTTGTAATAGAAAGATAGTAGGATGTTTAATTTCTGAGAATGAGAGCTCCAAATTCACGAAAATGCCAAAATGCCACAGTGGCGAAAAATTGCGGAATTTCAAAGTGTGATAAATCGGCCAATTGGGAAGCAATGCAACTGAAATTTTCAGAATATGCTTATATCATGGTGTTCTAATCACACAAAAATGGGAATTTTTGGAGAGGTTGCAGCAACAGCCATCCGTGATTTGATATGGAATGACCCAATTGCCTAACGTTAAACTGCATTGGTTACGGAGTGTGTGCATGGGCATTGGAGGTGTTCATGAAAAAATTGAGCAACATTGCCTTCTCTCCAAAGTCGTCGATTCTTTGACATGACATACAATAGAATCACGTATATAGGTAGCATATTGAAGGTCAGGTTGAGGCACATGTCGATGGCTGTGATACTCACAAAACAATGAATATATCTTATAACACATTGTAAAAATACGTATTAATAGCGCCATATTGTTATACTTAGCCATATTGAGGTGTTTCCTTTGTTGTTAACTGCGTCATAACATTCGAACTTACCATATCCTGATTACTGCCTTCTTAATGAATTATTATTGATTTAACCTGCAGCGATATTCTGAAATGCGAAATCTAACCATTCCATTCCCAGTAACATCTTGATTTGGTTACTAAATTATGAAAAATTAACGTTGATAAAATGGCGACAATAACAGTGACATTACTCACTGCCGCGTTGAAGATCACGTGAGTCATATGTAACCACAGCATTATTATATCAAATGGCTTGTACATGTACTACAAACGTTCAAAGAACGGAAAACATACCCTACTTCGGAATGGTACGAGCTGAGGTTTATCTCAAATTCCTCGTGAGATATTTTGTCCTGTTCCTGATTACCTACAGTTAAGTCATGTCACGAATGGCAAAGCACTCAAGTGTGATGTTTCAGAATTAAACCTGACAGCAAGTTTACAAAATGTTTAATGGGAACAATAATACAGACCATTATATGCAGGGGTAAAATATTCTTACAATTTCCTGTTACTTCACTCAGATCCAATGCACAGCATATTATTTGGCCTTGAAGTTGACCTTAGAATTGAAGCTATCTTCAAAGCCGTTATCCAATCAGGTCTATGCAATATTTCAAATTACGGAAGTCACACCAGCACGAGAATAGTAAATACATGTGAAAAACATGACCTTTACCCTTAATACAATATGTATTGAAAGCCTTCATCCAATCAGAAGGCCTATTACTTTATTGCGAAATAGGGGAGTCACACCAGCACAAGAACAGTATAAAGGCATTTACAACTAGGTTACGAAACGGTCATTTTACACTAGCTTAGACCTACTTTCCATCATGAACGTTACTAAAATATTCATCAATAAAGGCATAACATACTTGTGAGTCTCATTTTTATTAAATTTGCTTTTGGAGTAAATATTATAGTTCGCAGTGGTAGCGTAGTGGTTGAATTCAACCCGCACGGAGTAAACATTTTGAATTGTAAATTTGTATTGACACTACAGGCTGTAGGCATAGGTCTAGCGTGCACACGCAATAACAGTGATATGTCACAGCGGAACGGGTAACGTTCTAGGCTAGTAGCCCATGCAAGAGTCTGTGGTAGAATTGAAACTAGACAAATTTGGTAAGTGGCTTTATAAATATAGGTGTTACTATTATAGTCTTTACTCATTAAACTTGAGTAATGATATAAATACGAATTTGAGTCATTAGTAAACTGGCTCTGGCAATAATATAAGGGTGGTATAATTGATACACAGGTTATTTTCTTGGATTTTTTTGACACGTGATCGTGCTTCCGATGTAGTACCCATGTTTAAACGGCCACGATGGCTTAGACCTGGGGTGGGCAACCTACGGCCTGCCAGTGATTTTTGGGCGGGACCGTGAGATGTCTCAAGAAAGAGAAAAAATCAATCTATTTTACATCATCACAAAAAACACCTCATTCGAAACTAGGTCAGATAACCGGCATGAAACGTTTCTTTGTGCGCGAGTCTTCACACCCTTTAAGTCCCTAAATTTATTAAAACTTTGTGATATTATAACAGTCAAGGTTATTCCTTTGCTTACAAAGCATGAAATGGATTACTGCCAGTCACTTTTAATGATTTTATATGTAGTAACAGAGTCTTACATAACCATCACACAAGACAAGCCGACAACGCTCATTGCAATTATTACCATAGTATCATAGGTAAATTGGTCTTCGTAATAGAGCAACACAAACTTGGAATGTTCTATCCAAAAAGTTGAGGTTTTTACCTTCAAAACCCACATTCACCAGACATTTGAAAAAGGAATTTATTAACTCGCATTAGTATTATCTATTCACGTATCTATCTCAGCATGATCAGGTTATTATATTTGTATATTTAATCCTTATTTATATACTGTTTCATTTATATTTGTACATTTTTTCTTTCCTTCCAGGGAGTCTCCTACTTTGTTAAGTCATTTTAAGACTTAATAGGAGACTTCCCTTTCCCATTGTGTACAATTGGCGATAAAACAAATAAATGAATTAACCCCCCCCCCCCCTAAAAAAAAAGGCCGATGCCTTCTGACATGATTTTGAAAAGAGGGAACACCTGATAGAGTGGTAATTTGTCATCCGCAAGTGTGGGATGTACAGACAGTCGTTAAGATCTAGGGCTCTAGGCATCCATATCGTTCTGGGGACATTCTATAAGATGTAACCACACACCTATACCATATTTTAAAATTTCAGAAAGTTTCTCGTCGAAGCGCTATAGTTGCAACAACTGATTGGCTAATATGTTGTTCAAGGATTTTTGTAACTTTATCAGTAAAATGTTCACAACAAACGTATGATTTAAATGTAACTTGAGTTATTTAATGTGTATTTAAAGTAGATCAAAGACACAAGCAATATACAAATTGACATTCATCTTGTCATTTTCTTACCCTAATCGTCACAATATTTATACATTCTGAACCTTTGATATAGCTTTTGTAAGAAACATTTTACATCCTTAATATTATATTCTAAAATGCAATTTGTTGGTCCTTTCTACATCCTAAATACAATATAGTATCCATGCTATGTGCTGCTAGATATGAAACTTGCGTATTAGCCACCATTAGTAGCAATGATATGTACTGCTAGGTATGAAACTTGCGTATTAGCCATCAGTAGTATCAATGATATGTGCTGCTAGGTATGAAACTTATTCATTAGTAGTATCCATGATATGTACTGATAGGTATGAAACTTGCGTATTAGCCATCAGTAGTAACCGTGATATGTGCTGCTACATATAGCGACACTGATTGTCGAGGCTCTTTCCTTTTTCTCTTTCTTGGACTTGTTATTACGTAACACTTACTTGCGTTTGTTGCTGTATCTTGTGGAAGTATATATACTTATGTTAGACATACGTGTTGTGTTCCATTTGCAGGTAATGCCTGTCCTCTGCATTTATTCTATCGGAGAAGTTGATCTAAGAGAGCAGAAACAAATCTTTGTTGCCCACTGATAAGCGATACAAGACAGGTAACCTATACCGGGATAGATGTTCGGTTAAGAATATTGGAAGTTAATGCATATTCATAAGTCTTGAATATATCAAACTAAAAGTAACTTACTGCCTGTATAGAACTGTCAGTACTTTTGTAGTTAGGGAATCATTGTGGGGCCATCAGGTAGACAAATGAAGGTTACAGTATATGTATGTACTTTCTTTCATTAACTATTCATTCTAAAGTTGATGTAATTTCAAGTTTTGATTACTATTTTTATTCTCACATTTAAAGTTTTCTGTTAAGTGACAATAATCCCGTCATCTGCTAATGCTGTAATGATGACTGCTGATGACTACTGCATGGTGAGATCGGTACTAAATCTTCCTACTCGAAACACCCCTTGAAATAACACAAGATCACTATTTCGCACTATGGCCAGCCTTATCCGGTTCTTCATATTTGTTACCCCTGGAATTATACACACTTTACGAAAAATACAATTCAATTAATGATTTTACCAAATATTCCTCATCATTGACATATCGTTCTTACAGTGGCTTCACAGAAATTTTGGAAAGTCCAACACTTTCTCCCATACCTTTCAGATCGATAGATAACTATTTTGCTATTTTCATATGAAGATAAATTACTGTTCAACTCATTTGCCAACAAATAGGCTGTTACCAGATGTGTTCATTGAACTTACAAACAATTTTCCTCAAATGAAATCATAGCGAGACATGAATTTGAATTTCAAAACATTTAGCGAACGGCGAAAGCTATAACAAGATCAAGTAGAAATGTCCATGACTTTCCGAATGAACGTTGGTATCTATAATTACACATAGAAAGCCAGCCAATTGAAAATGAATTATTGTACTTACGTTTTAATAAATATATCAGTATTCATCCATTTTCAAACTACAATGCAATCATAGACGTATCAGGGAAGAAAATGAAAGTTAGCTGAGGTAAAAGGGTTACTTTACTGAAACTAAAGCAAATCATAGTATGCTTTTGTTTTTGTACAGTTAAATGGCGGAGTCAAGCACGGCTTGTCCGGATGAAAGTCGTACAAAGCGTCAGAAAACAATCCATGACGAAGATACAGAAAAGGGTCAGAATTGTTCTTATTTTATTGGTGTTACATATACTTAACCTATTTCCTTTTTATATTAATTATGGCTAAGTTAATGCTTCTGATAGGTCTGGTATGCATTGTCGTGAATATCGATATAAATCTAATGGGCTATCATGAACGATCAATATAACGTGTTCATGGTGTGACAGTAGAAACGTCCATGTTTTCGACTATCTTCAAGTCACTTGCTCTCTTGCCATCGGTTACCCAGGGTGAATTTCAACCTTTCACCATTGTTTGTTGTGTAAATAGTTTATCATTCAATAAAGTAATAAGAGTCAACACGGGCTGAAGTTCAACGTGTACGGAAAGCTAATGATTCTATATTGTACAGATTAGCGTGAATCTCTGTAAGAAGTATTTTATTGTGTAAGAACGCGGGTCTATAGGTCGCTATGCACTTGCCACTAATGCGTTATCATTTCTACAGGCAAGTAAACAGCAATGAAATACTGAATTTTAATTTTCTTTACCATTTGAATATTTTAAGAAGCAAAACACTACCTTGGATCATATATGCCAATTATACCATGGACAAATATATTTTGAATGGTTGAGAAATGCATTTATGGTAATATACTAGTGTATCCATCACCTGGCAGTAGTAAATTGTGAGTCATACAACGGTGATAGCATTTATGATCAAGGTTGTTAAAGGTTTTTCATCTGTGTAGTTACTCTTTCTTTTGTTTTAAACAAATCTTAGCTTAGGTTTTCGTTTCTATAAAGCCCCCTACTCCAGCAGTCTACTAAGAGCAGGGTGCCTTGTAAGAAGCGAATACATATCTATCTATTTTAATCACCTTCACGTTGTATGTGTAGTGGTAAAGGGTGTTCTGAGGTCAAGAGTGACTTAATCTTAAAAACGCTCTATCAAAAAGCCGTACCATGGACAAAATATTTTGTGAATGCATTGAGGAATGCATTCATGGCAAAAGTGTCTCAATTTGATGGCAGTGAACAACTAGAAGACGTCCAAACGTGATCACATTTAAAGATCAACTTTGCAAGGTTTATCATAAGTGCAGTTACCCAGTCGTACTTTGTTAGAAACAAATATTAGCTAAGAATTACGCTAATATCATAGCCAGCGGCCGCCTTAGCTGACTGAGAACACGGTATCTCATACCGGAAATAAGTGCAAGTGAAGGTTACGATTTTGTCGTAGCTCTGGGCAAGTAACATTTGGATCAGAATTAAGGTATTAATGGAAATGAAACAAGTCTCCTGGATATTGCAATATACTCTCGGTCTTTTGTATATCTATCTAATGGCATATCTATATATAAGATTTAATATAAACAAGGGAACATTGTTTAAAGTGATTTCCACCTTGTACACACTATTCTTTCAATCCTATCCCAATTATAGGCCCCCACCCCCATTGTGACTATGGTGCTTAACAATGCCTACGAATTGTGTTGAAATTCTAATGATTGCAGATATGCATGTTCAGATGAATCAAATGAATATTGGGTATCGGAATGTCAATAGTAACATTATCATTCCATTTCATTCGACAGATACACATTACAGAAGAATGCTTTACAAAGTAGGACAATGTTTAGTCAAGGAGGATGTTAGAAAACTGGCTAGTTTAGCTCAATTATCACCGAATGCTACTTCTGTAATATTGCAAGGAGACGAGGGTCACCCAGAAAAGTTGTTCACTGAGCTCGAGAGGAAACTAACAATAGATTCAACAAATGTCACGTGGTTAGAAGACAATTTACTAGAAACAGAAAACAAGAATGCTTTGGCACATGTGAAAGAATATTTGTCTTCACTGATCGGTAAGACATCACCACGATCCTCTCACACCACTGTACTTTATTGGAGTATACTCTGAAATGTGGGTACTTATTATCCAACCTATTTGCTATTTGAGTTAAGTTTTGCCATATAACATAACTTCGACAGTTTAAGCAGTTTTTTATGCCTATAAGGTGGTACATTAGTCAAGAGTATCTGCATGTTACTTCTTTTAAGCAAATTTATACTCAACGTTGGCTGGATACATACGTAACTAGTGTTGGTTGAATATTTTACCAACTGTTTTGAGGTGTATATATATCGTGCATGCACGCGTTACACAAGTTTCGTCCATCTGTTCGATGACAACCAACAATGAGACGAATTATGTCACGAAAATCGTATTAGATACAGAACCAGGCACTATCATAATGTTTAAGTACTTATAAGACTCATCCGAAAGAAAGAATGTTGCACTTTTGCACGAACGAGAATCCATTCACTTCGGGTTCAGGTCTGGTTTTGTCGATTGGTCTCTCACAACTTATAAACATAGCTACACTATTTTGGAATCGTTGCTGGGTGTGTAGTGTATAGTTTTATTTTTAATTTGATATCATTTTCAAAATAGCACATCCACCATTTAAACAAAGGCATTGGCTTTTCATATGCCACAATGCACAGAGTTGCCTGTTATACTTCGGGATACTCACATAAAACAATGAACCCCATTCTGAATCACTACACTTACAATGTACTGGGAATAACATGACACCATCGGTAAAGCTATCGATGCGCAGGAAATACTCAACGAATATTGTCACGATTGTTTTCGAAAATTGTTAATATTCAAAATGCTTGAACATTTTCCCAAAAAAATCCAATGCCTATTGCGTAAAAATCAATTGTACAAAATATGGTGCTGCTTAATGCCAGCAATGGGCAAGAAGGACGCAACAAATGTGTTTATTAAAAAGTTTTCTCCCTTTAGTTTTGCATTTGATGAATTCTGAATAACCAGCGTCATGTTAGTGATCGGTAACATTGCACATTTAAAGTGGAGCCCCACATCGAACCAATATGCCCACATTAATTGCAGGCCCCAGACCACGTTCACAGAATAATTTCTCGCGACATGATTGGGCCATGATGAAGAACATACGTATTAATATATATTAATAACCGCAACATCATGCATTAACTTAAGGAGATACCGGGTTGTGGGGAGGAGGCTACCTGTACATATGACATGAGACGTCTATGACGGCTGGTGTTTGCATTTCTGTAATACTTCACATATTTTTTTTTTATAAAACTGCTAAAGTGAGCTATTGTTGTTTGGATTTTGAGGTCAATAAAGGAGATTCATATAGAGAAAAGTAAACGAATACCGGAACTTTGTTAGTTAAATGATTTATTGTTCTTTATTCCTTAACAGAAGAAGTTAATGATCTACCAAGTGAGCCTGACACTGATAGCAGTGATGAAAGTGACCTGAGAGTAAGCACTTTCCATGGCTTACTCAAGGACTTTGGCTTGGAAAAGAAGTTTCCTGGAAAATTAAACCTGAACGCTTTTCTGAAGGTAAAGTGCAAAGTTGATCCAACTCAGTCGGTTGATTTTTTCTGGCAGAAACTAACATCATTGGATTACCGAGCTGGTTTTCCACAGAACTATGCTGCAAATTCATTCAGTATGAGAGATTTTGTTTTTTCAGTATTACACTGTGCTGATGATTTTCTGCGGCAAGATATCCTTGAAAAAATGGCTGCATGTCAGCTGGCGGTCCCGGTTATCCTGCAAGGTATTGAGGGAACCAAACCGCAATTCTTACTGTGGGCTTTGCGACGAATCATTAAGAAGTGGAAAGGCAACCGTGACTCATATGCCTCCGAGCAACTGATAGCCACTTATCCTATATTTACTGTTTCTGTACTTCGGATAGGAGACGTAAGGGTATCAAAATCAAGCCTACTAAATACGATGTTGGGATACAGTCAGGGAAACTCATTGCATTCGTTCTTTTTATCGATGGAAAAAGATATTGTTAAGCCTCATTTTTCTGTTGGTTCGATAGAATGTGTATGGTTTTTGCCACAGTATGGTAATGACGACGAAATTTTTCAAGAAGTCACTGCGTTCTTTAATCTGCGAGGTGATTGTACTAAGCATCAAGTTCAAACAGAGTTTGCCTGTAAGGCAGCAGATTTAACGATTGCACTAATTTCAACTGGGAAACGCGACAAATATATCGATATCATTAAGAAAATTAAGATAAACGCAAGCAAAACGCTTTTTGTTGCCATTAAAGAAGAAGACAAACATATGCGAACACAACAAAAGGTCTACAACCCTCAATTCAAGGACGGGTGGCTCTTTGTAAAAGTGCTTCAAGTTGACGTTCTAAGTCGTCATATTTGCAAGCATATTTCTTTAACAAATCCAAATCCAAATCAATACCGAAGCTTAGAATCATTAGCAAATATATGTAGAGATGATATCGAAGTTGATGAAAATAAGTGGATGTGCAAAAATGCCAAGAAAAGTGTTCATGACATCTTTGAGTCTGTAAGCTTAGACAACATAATTGAGTTTAAGAAAATGACTTTCCCTTTACAAGATTATTGGCTCAATTTGGTTCAGTTGGATGAAGAACCATCCCTGTCAGATGGAGAGGGAGAATCGTTAGAAGATCAGAGAAAAGCGGCACAAATAAAAAAAGTAACAGTTAGAGAAGAACAGATGCACGCAAGTCTCTCAGAACCAATTAAACGTTACCATTCTATTGTAAGTTCTAATAAAAATAATTCAAAAATGTTGAAATACATTTTTGGGTATTTACAAGATTTCATATACCGAATGGTTAACAAGAGCACGCAAAATGATTTGGAGAAGATTTTAGATTTAGAAGAACAAATACGAAGTTACAAGAGGGGTAAGGGCAAAGGATACACAAAGAAATTTTCGGAAGAAATAAGTAATTCGAAACATGGCAGCACTGCTGAAAGTGCTTGTGAAAGCCAACAATGTGCCCTCAAGTATTTGACTAAACAGTGTAAAGCAAAAAATTTAGGTTGCGAGCATTTCCTCCGAGAGTTAGGGCAACGCTTTGAAGCATATAAAGAGGCTAAAGTCCAGGAACCATGCGAACCCAACATGGCTGACATGAATTTACTACCTGCTTTGGCTGCTCGACTTGTTACTGAAATGCATTCATTGGAACTAATGGATGGAGATGCAGGGAGCGTTCCTTTGGTCTGGATAACAAATGTTCTTGACACACTAACACATTCTTTAGGTGATCCTAAAGTATTTGTTATCAGCGCAATTGGCGTACAAAGTAGCGGTAAGTCCACATTGCTGAATAGCATGTTTGGTCTTAAATTCCCAGTGCGTGCAGGCCGTTGCACTCGTGGACTGTTCATCCGCTTGATACAACTCGAAGAATCCCTTGTCGATGAGCTAGGGTTACAATATTTACTGATAGTGGACACTGAAGGAGTTCGATCTGTTGAGCATGAAGGTCGAAGATTTGACATTGAACTAGTGACTCTTGCATTGGGCATTGCCAATTTTACTATTTTCAACATCGAGGGAGAGAACATAGGTCCAGACATGACTGGAATATTGCAGATCGCTGCGCACGCACTCATGAGAATGAAAGAGGTCGAAATTGAATGTCAGTGCCGGATTGTTCAACAACGGGTTTCGGATTTAACTGCAGCTGACAGGAACAAAGCAAATAACGATATAATCCTGGAGACCTTGGATGAAGCAACAAAACTTGCTGCGGAAGAGGAAGGATTAAAAGGACGATACCAACGGTTCTGTCATGTGGTCAATCTTCATGTTGACCAGGGATTGCAATACATACCGTGTCTTTGGTCAGGAGGGATGACTCCTCCAAATCAAATGTACAGTGAAATTGTGACAAAAATAAAAGCAAAGCTCATTCAGGATATCCGAGATAAAGTTATCATACCTGATATGACAATGTCCACATTTACAGATCGAGTACGAGATGTGTGGCAAGCGGTAAAAAAAGAACATTTCATCTTTAATTTTCAGGACAGTGTTAAGGCAGTTGACTATAATAGGCTTTGCCTTAAATATAACGACTGGATTCTACACATGCGGCATCAGATGATGCTTGCCACAGAAAGCTGCTATGCTGTTCTGGATGGGAAAATAGATAAAGTATTAACTATACAATTGACAGAAGAACATAATGTTGAATCAACTAAAGACCACGATGATACCAAAGCAGTAGATATCGAAGAAATGAAGGCAGTTCTAAGTAAGGAAGCTGAAAGTCAAGAACAGCAGTTAATTCGATCAGTTGAAGACTACATTGAAAAACATCCACGTAAGAATACCGTGTTGAGATACAAGGAAGGGTTTATACACGATTTAACTCTAGTCGTGCGAGATGTTGAAAACCAAGCATCAGCATCGGTGCAGGATGAATACGAACTGACTAAAATACGATATGATATACCAAAATTTCGAAGCGAATGGCGATTTAAACTTTCTTATAGAGCTAAAATGTTAGCAAGTTCGGTTTCCGATGACTCTGAAGATCGCTCAATTTTGTTTGATGAAAACTGGAACGGATGGATGACCTCCGTTGCGAACAGTAGTAAGCTCCTGAAGACAAATGTTTCGTTGGATTCTTTGCAAGGAATTTGCGAAAAGCTCCTTTTGAGGATTACCAGGGGAATGGCAGTCGGGAGTGAAGTGAAACACCTGATGACGGAGGAGGGTGGTATTGACAAACATTGGGAGCTCTGTGACTGTCGTCGTTACATCCATGACAAATTTGTGAGAGCGTGGTTAATGCAAAGTATGGATGAAAAAATACCGAGAGCTGATTTCTTCGAGATTGAAAGGAAACAAGCTCTTCTCTATGTTCAAGAAGTCATCGACAGAAATCACAGACAGATGATTGATGGGAATCGTGGCAAGTCGTTCGATGTAAATACATTCCAGCTTATGCTACAGCGGGCATTGAAAGAGCTCACTGGGGGACCCAAGTTCAAACTCCCTCATGCTCTAATTGCCAAGGGTCTCCTACATTTGTCAAACAAAGCTTTAAAATCTTTACAACTGACTGAAGACGGCTCTCAGTGTGAAAGCACATTTCTTTTGCAAGTCGAGAAAGATGCTATATTTGACGATTTTTTAGCATTTATACATAAGGACAATACGAAGATTGCAACTAGAGCTGCCGAATCAATTTACTATTTCATTGAACCTATTTACAAACAGAAGACTGTTCAAACCTTAACAAATTTGAAGGAAGAATTTGTCCGTCAAAATGATTTAATTGATAAATTAAGAATATGCCGGCCTTGGGATATTCTTCGTTGGATAATTGAAAGAGAAGGTCATAATTTTGGTTATTTAATTGGACTTTTAGGAAGCAAGCTCCTCAATGATGTTGTACTTGAAGAGAAGTTCCAGAAAATCCGCCAGAAATTCAGCAGTATATTAGACTCAAAAATACACGAAATCGTTAATCTTCTAATAGAAATGATTAATGACATTGACTCGACTTCCAAATCCGGGCGTTTTCTGAATTGGCTATGTAAATTAAGTACCACAACAGATTGCTTGGCTCTCCAAACACTAGACTCTTTATATGAAATAGAGAATGTCGATGAGGTTTCTGATATCCTAAAAAGCATAATAAAAGAACGCCTTTTTCAATCATTGTTACAAAGCATAGAAGAAACAATTTATCTTAGTTTTTTCTTACATGGATATAGCTTGAATTTCGGCAACATTTGCGATGAAACGTGTCCACTGTGCGGAGTGCCATGTGATAACCCCTTTATTTGCCACATTGAGCATTCATCATTCCTACATCGTCCGAGGGGTTACAAAGGTGAAACTTACCCCGAAACGAAAAAGCTCATAATTGAAGACTGTACAGCTTCTGTGGCTTCAAAAACAGCCACATTTATATGTAACGACAAATATATTCCTTGTTATTTGTATCAAAGTGTTCATCCAAATTGGCATATAAAACCTACCTTTACGAATTACGGTCTGAAATTCTGGCAATGGTCAATGGCACGAGGCAATGACTTAATGGCAGTAAACTTCAAGTGCGAGAAAGCAGACATTCCATTAGCATGGTACAGTATTGGTAAAGAATTGGCGCTTCAAAGCCTGGATTTGGACCAAGAAGCAAAAGTCAATGGTCGTCAAAAGTTAAGTAATACCAACTTTTCAGACATTGATCTCTCATAAGGAGTTCAACCTGCACTAGATGCAATTAATGTATTGTACTCTATCAGTTACAAGCAGAATACCATATATGAAGTTCCTATAAGTTTTATTCCTATAAGTTCCTATAAGTTTTATTTTTGGAGTGGCTTTGTTAACTGATAGAGAAGAAGGCATTACAATACATATTGAGAAAATAACCATAATTACGTTTCTTTCCCAGAGAAAAACCTGCAGCTGAAAGTTTGTAAGCTATATAACGTTGTTACTTTACTTTATCTGGTTGGTAATAAGTATAATAATGTTAATGTGTGACCAAAGCAGATGCAAAAGGAAATATTTTCACGTATTTTTTTTTGGACATTTTACAATAAGATGGACCTTTACCAGATTACAACACCGAGAGAAATAATAGGCTCTGTGCACAATCACGGAAAATATATATGTCCTAAAACTTATGCAAATGTCTACTGAACGTCTACTCTGAAATTATAGTGATCAAAATTTGGAGAGAGAAAAAAGACAGAACAGTAGAGAAAAGTGGGTAAATAGCGAGCAATCTGACGGAGAATAGACCAAAACAAATTACGCTAATCAAATTCTCCGTCCATAAACTTAACATTGTTCATTACACGTGAAGGTACACATTATATGCGAAGCAAGATCAGCGGATGTTTTACAAAAACGGTAAAGTTGTCTGTTCTTTGATGACAACGTTGCAAATACTTTAAAAAACCATCGATATTATGAAGTATAACTTTATTGATATCTCACAAGGTACTTTAACTTTTTTTCTAGATGATTGTTAGATATTTCTTAATAATAATACTTTCTGATGATCTTAGTTTTACTCTGTATGACCAATGAATGCTAAGGAAAATGATCGAAACGGAGTCCGTTCTTCAACAGTTTCGATATTTATGTCTTGTTGATTACCCAATACGTTGTGATGCATATTGTAAATGTTTGCCTGAGTGTAAATTGAAGATTTAGATTTTGTATTACCTACTTTGTACCGGTTTAAAGATGATTATGATTATGAAAAAACGAAACGAAGTCCGTGCTTCGAAAGGTTTGTTTCATTGTATAATCATGGTAATTCGCCAAATGGCTTGTGACGCATTTTGTAAATTGTTGTCAAGCTATAGAAGGATACAACATTTTGTTTGTTTTTACATTTTCATTTCCATATTTATTATCTTCAGATTGTATCATACTTAGAAACTGGTTTTAATGAAAAACAATGCGCGTTTGGCTACGGATATTATGATGGTGTCGTTGCACTGGTGTTGAAAGGAACTTTTAAAGAATTCCCTAAATTAAAAAATTCCTATAACGCCATTAACCATGTTTAATATCATCTTGTTAGTGACACAGCAAAAATGCCTCCAATAAAAATTCTAAAAAGTAGTATTTCTTCTTGGGTTTACTGTTGGATGTGAATATTCATAATAAATACGAGTAAAATAAACACTTATGACACTTAGTTGTAGACTCCAATTTGTTCAAGACAAAACAAACCAGAGCTTTAACACGTAACATTGCTTTCTTAGCAGAAGTTAGTAATAGTTCACCTAGTATTTTCCCGCTTACGAAGCTAGCCAATGGTTATTAATTTTTAAATGCATATATGAGGCATTTTGTCCTGAGAAATATGTCTAATTTGTACTATACAATATGTCTGTGAATAATTTGAAAAACAGGATCTTCGGAAACTACTTTTCAAAAACTTGAACAAATGTTAGTACATTGGTGACCTTGTAGGTCATTTTAGTCGATTAACATAATTATAACGATCTAATCCGAAATACAAAGTTATCGTACGGTAGGATTAACATATGATATATGAAAATAACGGAATTGATGCACACTCTTTGAAGCTATCACATCTTTTTCGTAATGTGACTTCATAAATGAAAGGCATTATATTGACCATGTTCACTATATGGTAAATATGATGAGCATTAATCAAATTTGATTTACTGTACGCCTCTTGTCGCATTGATGTATTATTTACTCCTATAACATAAGATATATGAAAGATAAATTATACTTTGGAGTTTATGTTACTGTTCTATATATAGGAAACACTGAGTTGTTTTATTGCATCAGCTAGTTCCAAGCCTGTGTTTTTATCTGTCAATTATAAACAAATTGAAATATACATATGTAACATATAACTCGTTTGTTTCGTTTTTCTCCTGAATTGTTGTTACTACGGTATATATTCCTCACCGAGACAACGTGCTTATGCATTTGTTACTTTATGTATATCTACCAATCTGGTTTGGAGTAAATGAGTTGTGATGGGTTATAAGAAGGAAAAGGGTAAAGTATACACATATATGAACTCTATCGTCACTTATAGTATCTGTAAGACAGGCAGAAAAGTCGATTGAGCGTTTTTTTTTTTGTAGGACACATTTGGCTAAAGCTGGACACAATTTTGTACTTTACCGTGTGAAATATGCGCATGGTTATTGCACATGCACTTGGAAATGATGCCTTTACTACTACATCACTATCCAGATAGACAGCCTTGGTATAACTTGCGCAACGTACGCTGTTACACTAACGGTGTAACCTTGATATAGGTTCACCAATGCTTTAAATGTATCTGGCCCTCTTTTCAATGTTATACGTATAAAATGCTTGTTTTCGTTGCTTCAGATACACATAATGCAGCTGCAACGCACGTTTTCTTGTGTGCCGTCCCATATGTTGATCTTTTAAAAGGTCAATTCAGAGGGTTTTCATACTAATAAATAATTTCAAAAATATAAAAGTTCAAATTTAAATCCACGGTTTTGGTTTGGTGGTTAGTTTATGATATAGCTTACCTTTTTAACACCTTTGCTAAACCAAATTATTGTAGAATGAACCTTAAGTTTGGGTGTTTAATGATGTCACTTATAACATGCTCTCTTGACAGGCTGATAAAGACAAAATCTCGTAGCTAATGAATCTGATAAACCATTGCCATGGACTTTCACAATTTTACATTGATTTTAAGTTCTTCACATTACTTAAACTAGACCATATATGTTCCCGACTGCATATCCTGCCTATCATACCATATAGCTGATGACTTGGTTGTTCTTGACAATCACAGAATCTTTACAGAGTTATCATTATCATTCAGTCCCATTTATGTACACGCTCTTTAACACACAAACACGAAAAAATGTGGTGGAGTTCTGAAAGTTTGCCAAAAGAATCACTGCATTGAGTCATTTTATTCAATTTTAACTGACGTGTTTTCTTTTTCATTTAACGAATGAAGACCTACTCTACTGTTAATTAATACCGGTTAGCACTACGCTCTAATACAAAGCAAATTGGAAGTGAATATTCCTTTCCAAAATATTCCTTTTGTAACTTGGCTTATGCATGCTGTATTAATCTAATTATAATTATCTAACTATAATTAATCCAAATGGGAGTCAAATCTGTTCTTTACAAAGGACATGGTAGACAAATGGTACAATTATTCGACTGAACAACATAAGTAATGACTTTGGAATACTTTTGTTTATGTAATACCGGCAATGACCAGATAATGCGTTCGTATAATATTTGTTCAATTGAGCTCAATCCTATAGAAGCATGTAGGGTTTGTTCAGCTTTCTGGCGCTATAGGCAACGTTCATGGTAATGGAAAGATAATCGCTCTCAAGCGCATGGCAGACCGCAATAAACTTAAGATCACTGCGTCTGTTTAAAAAAGGGTCAAAGACTGTCAAATAAAGTTTTACAATGTCTTCGGGAATGCTCAGTGGACCAAAAAATGTTCAGTTAAGATGGCGGAGGGTAACACGGGGGGGGGGGGGATAGGCAATGTAAGCTCAGCGGCGATCACAAAGAGGGTGGGATGTCGGATTTTACCTCCGTGGTCAGTCGGAGGTAAAACTTTCAGTCTGGGGACTATTTACCAGGAGTCTGGGAAGAAATACAAACCACTTCTGTCCCAGGACGCCATGAAGCTCGAATCCAGGGGGGGGGGGTGTAAGGTACACCCGCATTTCAACTTTACTCAAAATTCAAAAGCATTTATTAGCACAAACTTTTGTTTATACCTATTTATAGTCCTACGTTCTCATCTAAATATGCCACAGAATGCACATGCAATTTGATATCTAAGTACACATTATGTTCCCTTAAATGTATCTATTCTATGTGTGTATGTATGTATGAATTTTAGATCCTCCTGCAAGTAGGAACTCGCGAAGAAGCATCATTGGCTGAACATTAAATGAACATAGACTTCATCGACCCCTGGATTACACCGTCCGTTTTTCAAATCTTTTCTCAAATATAAATCAGTGGGAGAATTTAGAGCCCAAGCTCTCTCGCCGTTGTTATGCTGTACACGTCAGCCACTGTTAAAGCAGCGTAAATACAAGGAGTGACAATTTAACCATGCAGAATCATCGTTTGTAGCGCAACTGGTGGTTAGACCCGGAGTAGTCCTTGTTACTTCAAATGTAGTCACCGGTAGAGATACATGGTAAACTGTTTACAACAGCTCTCTTTCTTGCGATTCTAAGTGTAGCGAGCTACATTTTGATTGAACAAAAACAGCCTTCTTGCATATCACATGAAATGACATTTCATGAGAAATCATAAATCATGAAATCCAGTCGATTGTAAAACTTTCCATCCCTCAGATTCTCTTATATATCAGCATTTATCGTATGCACAAATCATACTTACTGCAAACATTTCTTACTGTATTTATTTGAAATAAAACGCCACATGCTATATTAAAGGCATTGAAGACTCGAACCAAACCGCGTGCCGCCCGCGAATATTTTTTTCCCAAACTGAACTGACACTGAAATTATTTCCTCGATTCTGATTGGCTCCCAGCGAGGTTCTGTTTATAGCTCCATGATACAACTAAGTCAAAAGACACAGACATATCGTCAAATGCCTTTTTGGTGTACACTCACTAGCTGGCTGGCACACACTCGCTCGCCGTCTTCATGGCCACTGCGTATTCGACTAGGCCTATCATGGTTCATTGACTGAATACATTTTGAATTTATGATTATCAAACTAAAAGTATCGCAACTCCGAATGTACACAAACACCTCGTACATATGTACATCGGCTACATGTATACAATTACAAATGCACTGTGTTTTATTGTCTTGTATACTATACACAGTACAATAGCAATAGGCTACATTACATGTGTTTTGTAGAGCAGAGCCAAGCGAGTAAACAAACGATCGAGGACTGCCTATAATGGGCGCAGTAGTTGGGAATAGTTGCTTCATTGTGTTATGAACACTATATACTTCGTTCATATATATATATATATATATATATATATATATATATATATATATA